>PVIH01010949.1:0-71959 GCA_004025045.1 Sigmodon hispidus
CCAAAGTGGCTGAACAAGCTTACAATCCCACCAACAATGGAGGAGTGTTCCCTTTGCTCCGCATCCTCTCCAGCATAGGCTGTCATCTGTGCCTTTTATCTTAGCCAATCTAACAGGTGTTAGGTGGTATCTCAAAGTTGTTTTGATTTGCATTTCTCTGATGGCTAAAGATGAAGAACACTTTTTCAGGTGCCTTTCATCCATTTGTAGTTCCTCTTCTGAGAATTCCCTTTTTAGATCTGTACCCCATTTTTTGATAGGGTTATTCAAGGTTTTGGGATCTAAATTCTTGAGCTCTTTATATACCTTAGAGATCAGTCCTCTATCACTTGTAGGGTTGGTGAAAATCTTGGGCGTGGAATCCAGAGATTTCACATGCTCTCCCAGTGGGCAGCCAGAAAGATACTGTTCATACTATATTGATTGTCCTTCATTTAAATAAAAAAAAATCTTTTATGCCTTTTCTGATGATATTGTTTGTATTATACTCAAAGTGGCTTCTGCTCAGGATTTTTCACTTTCTTCCTAATTTAAATTGGCACTTACTGTGCAACAGTGCAGGAAAAGTGGCCCATTTGAAATAACTAAGAGAAATGACTGACAGATACACTGACCTCCCATTAAAAGGTTTATGGGATGATTTGATCTATCTGAATTCACAATAAGGAAGCATTCAGTAGACCATTCTCCCGTCTCTTCATGACTGGCCTGGAAAGATAAGCATATATGTTTGGGAAAGAAGCATGCCAGGAGAGACACTTGTTCATAATGTTCGTGAAGAAACAACAAAGCAAGAGTCTGAAATAAACCTAGTGGGCTCTCACAATGAGAGAAACTAATTCAGATTAATGATTAATAAAATTAGCTTTAAAATTGGGAGCATGGAATGTAAGCCCTTTACAGATATTTGGAGAATAGAATTATCAGGAGAAGGCAGAGAAGAGCAGTGCTGCTTATTAATGATGAGTAATTAACTAATTACTCCTTAATTAAGTAATTAATGCAGAGATCCTGTCATTGTTTCTTGTTACTGAATATCCAGTTCCAGCTCCATATCTCATGAGGAGTAGCCGTAAAAGACATTTAAAATTAATGAATAAATAAGTGATCATTCTATCTGGGGAGATGTCATGGAATAACTGTCATTGTATTTTCTTTTTCTTGGAATTTTACTTTTAATTCAATTTGCACTTTTGTGCCTTGGTTTTGCAAAAAAAAAAAAAAAAAAAAAAAAAAAAAAAAAAAAAAAAAAAAAAAAAAAAAAAAAAAAAAAAAAAAAAAAAAAAAAAAAAAAAAAAAAAAAAAAAAAAAAAAAAAAAAAAAAGAAAGAAAGAAACTAAACATAAAAAATAAATTGGAGGCACTGAGAAATATTAACAAGAGTGGCAGAACTCAATTTGAATATGGAAATGATCTCATGAATTGGTTTCAAGGCTGGACACAGGCAGAAAAAGAGCTAAGAAACTATAGACATAATCAACACAAAATGGGGTTACAGTGGGTAAAATATGTTTTAAAGCATGCCTCTCCTCACATGCATAGGAGCAAAGGGGGAAGGGTATTATATAATTTTAAAGGTATCTTCCAAATTCTGTGTGTTTTATTAAAAGTTTTACTTTTCCTCAATCTCCCCCACTTTCTTATTCCTTTCTTCCTTTTTTGCCTTCTGTTTTCTGTTTCATTCTTCCCTTAACACAGAAAGCAGTTCTCAAACTGATAATGATTAATAGAGCATGTATCACAGATGATGTAAGAAAGAAAGATCCTCTAACATTTAGGGATGTTTGGGGGAAACATGGTAAGACTGTTTATAAAGATGCTCACGTGTATAGTGGCTATTATAGTCAGCGGGTTAGTAGGAAAGTATAATATTTAAAAAAATGAATCAGAGACTGTCTTAGAAAAAAGCATTGATGGTGTAGGAGAGTCAAGAAGGTAAAGAACTGAATAAAGAAATAGTAATTGAATACAATGAGAATACAGAGAATATGGAATATGGAGAAAAACTAGAAACTAAACAAGTGACAGATCATAATAGAAATTATGAACCATTTTAAAGCTTGGAAGCCTTAGAAAAGGGATTAACACAACTGACATGTTACAGTTACTATTTTCAAAATGTCTGTAGCCACAGAGAGAAATTAACTTAAATTAACACTTCAGGTCTAAACTTGGGCAAGACTGGTAGCCAAGAGTGCTCTTTAAATGATCTAGGTATCTCTTTCCTAAAATCTATAGGTCAGAATGAAAGTACAAAGATATTAAAATGATTACATAAGAAGCTGGAGGGGTGGCTCTGTGGTACAGAGAGGTTGCTACTCATGACTAAGAGCATATATCAGCTCCCAGCACGCACATCCTTTTTACTTTTCCCCATTTTCTATTTCTTCTACAACTCTTCAGAGATGAATGATTGTAAAAGTTCATTGTTCTATTTTTAATAGTTTAGCTCCTCTGGACGCTACCTGTTTCCTCTATATTTAGAATAAATTGTGTCTAAAAGATCATATACAGAGGAAGTTATATTTTTTCCAGTACTGGAAAACTGAAAGGTATAGTGTGCCTAACTGCTGACATAAAACTAACATAGTCCATTCAAAGAATGATTAAAATAGTGTATTTTCAGTCATTTTTGACTATGTGATATAGTCTACTTATTTTAGAATTGAATTTGTTAAACTCACTGCTATTTTATCATGGTTAAGGAATATTTTTAAATGATGATAATTGAAACAGAACTATTACTTGTAAATAAATAAAGAGAATGTCATCGTCTTCAATGGAAGTCTCATTTTCATTGTTTTTCTCTTTGATAGTGTATAGATTTAATTCAAAACACTGTCTGCCCTGACAATGTTGACCTGAATGGTACAGATCTACATTCCCACAAAGCACTTGTCAAAGCTTCTCTAACAGAAAGCTTGCTTCCTCTGCAACTTGATCTGTAAAATAGAGACATCTAAGACATTTGCTTCATAAAAGTTTATAGTTTCTTCCATTGGCAGGAAAGTGGGAGGCTATGAATGTTCCAGAATAAATCATCCACTCAACACCAGAATTATACCTCTAAATTCATGAGTAGCAGGCCCCCTGTGTGGCTAACATTTAAGTAAGTTCTAACTTTCTAGGAAGGCCAAGTATATCACAAAAGCCAACAATATTGTAAAACCAAAGTAAGTTGTTTCACAATGGCTAAAGTCATGAATATCGTCATATATTGAATTTGATGCGGTTACATTGTTGATTTAGGAATAATCTACTATGAAAACAAAACAAGAAAAAATTCCTCTGATAATATGTTTTTAAAACATATTTTTTTTGGTTGCTAAGACTAGACCATGAATTGGAGAGTGTCAGGAAGTCACTTGGGTTTGAAAGAAAGACAACCTCAGTCAGACTTCTCCTTTTGGCAAAGGGCTACTTATATAGCACAAGCACATTTTCTTCAGCTGGCTTACAAACAGTCTTCATGTATAGAGAACTGGTTCCGGTCCCTCACAGCAGTGTCCCCTCCCTACAACATATGTAGCTCTTTTCTGCCAAGAGGGGGCCAGATTGACTTTCAAGAGTTGTTCCATCTGTGTCTTATGAGCATCTCTATTCTCTAATTTTTCCTAAAAGAATAGTGGGTATCTTTAGGAGAACTGATATGGCTGATGAATGCTTAAACCATTATGACTCTATTTCAAGGAATGATGCTTGGCTCTCTGATTATGAAAAGAATGAAAGAAGTGCCATAACATTTTGATTTTTACTGTATCTCTTTCTCATTCTCTGAAAAGCAATGGCTGGAAGCCAGTATGCCTGTCTCATTAGCTCCTGGAAAACGTTCTGATTAGATGGGACACTCAGCTGTAAAGGATGAGAGGTGCAATGATATGCTAACACACAACCAGGAGACAAGGGGTGCAGATGGCCTGCGTTGGTGATAAGTAGGTTAGAGCAATGAAAATCCATTTAACTTAAAAATTGGTACACTAAAGCATTCAAATACAACTGAATTAGAACAAATGGAAGAAAGATAAGAAAATGAAGCCAGTGACCCAAACTGATTAGTGTAAATTAAAATTGCTTTAACTGGAATCACTCAAGTAATTTGGATTGACATCTCTTTTTATTTATTTTTTCTCCCTGGTTTTACTGAGTACCATTTTCTCAACAAATGTTGACCTGCTGTTTTTGCAAATTCAGTTATTTTGAAAACCTTTTCACTTTATCATCTTCAGAACTGAGCAGCTAAAGAAATAAATTAGTACAATCCTTAATATTTTTTAACATTAAAAAATTTAAAAGCTTTTGTTTTGAAACCAAGGATAATACTGATATATATAAATATATATATATATATATGTGTGTGTGTGTGTGTGTGTGTGTGTGTGTGTGTATGTGTATTTCTCCACTTTAAAAAGGAATATATAGATTTTACTGTGAAACCTCCAATGAGCTTGTTGTCTATTGTGGTATAAAGCTAGACTGAATGAATAATAAGTCAGATATACAGTAATAAATTAAGTTTGGTGATAGTAAAGGATGGATTTAGGGTATTGCATAGGAGTAGCATTTGGATATGCTACACTAGATTGGAGACATTAGAAGCTGATTTTAAGATCATGGCATATGTGCATAGACCTGAAAGATAATTATGGAGCTGACAGAGGAAGGGTTTTTCAGTGACCATGGATCACTGAAAGTATTAATGAATGTTCTAAAACACTAAAATGCAATAAAATAATAATGCCAGTGAGGGCTACACTTACCTGTGGATATGAGGACAAATATTGATAATGGTCAGTGATTATGCCTGTTTCGTTAACCTGCAATTGTAAATTCTCCTCCAATCCAATACCAAATAATCAACCCTAAAATACATACAAGTAGCATTATATAGATTGAGTATTGTGCATTTATGTCACACACAAACATACACACACACACATTTTATGTATGAATGTATCAATAACTAATGAGAAGAAAGGCCATCACTATATGGGAGGATTTGGTGAGGAGAAGGGAAAGTAGAAAATGATATCATTATACCATAATATCAAAAAACAAAAGAAATAATTTTATAAAGGCCCATGTTCTTGTAGTAAAGATTTGAGGAAAATTTAGAGAATATATCCTACAGAATCAAGAGGATGAAGGTTTATCCCAATGGTTTCACTTCTGTGAAGAGTTCAGGAGTAGCAGAGGGCCTCCACAGAATTTACAGCAAACATTTGACAGATTATGTAAATTGATTTTCTTCCAAGGAATCTTCAACTTTATTAATCATGGTGCAGCAGAATGAAACATTTCTTCTGTTTAAACAAAGTGAAAATCAGGAAATTGTTACATAGCTGGTAAAAATTTTAATAGTACTTCTGACCTATGCTCTTCTCATATAACATGGAAAATCACTAGACCAACAAGAAAGCAGTGAATACAATTTTCACACAGATTTTTTTCTTACTAGAATCCCTCCAATAGTTATTGTAGAAAATAAACTCAAGAAATGAAAGATCAGTCTAGACCAAATATGATATTGCTGCAGAAATAGAAAACATGGACCTATACTGACTATCTTGCATATCAAATGCAACACGAGAGATCAGGTTGTGGGGGAATAGCATAGGAAGTATTCAAAAAGACTTTTGGGAAGGTAAAGCATTTCAGGGTCATGCAAAAACCAAGCACAATTGAATCTCCCAGAAATCTACATGGTGACTCCAGCTAAGTCTCCTGGCCATCTCCTTAGACCAGGCAAGACTTCAAGTGGAGGGAGTGGGAAACCAACCCAACCATGTAAGATTTGATCTGAAGTCTTTCTTGCCTATAGAATGTGCTGAGGTAAGGGTGGCCTAGAGATGGAGAGAATGGCCAATAAATGGTTTATCAAGGAATATTTTATATAGTTGAGTTTTTAGGAAAAGCATGTGTTTAGCTAAATATTAAAAAATTAATGTTACACTTAAGTTCATAACTGAGACATATAAAGATCTGTTTTACTACTATGCATAAGCATGTTATTAAATAAATCTGACCAGCCTTTGAATCCACTAGTCTCCACTCCAAAATTCTGAACTTACAGGCATGGATGGTTTTTCTTTTCTTTTTTGATTATGAATAACATCTTATTTTTTATTCATGTATATCCTTGTTCAAACTCCCTTCCCCCTCCCACCTCTTCCAGTCACGTTCTCTTCTCCACATATATTTATCTCCTCCACAGCAAGGGCAGGAGGTCCCAAGGTCCCAATATGTCTTAGTTCAGCATCTACGCCTGGAAGAACCAGTTTCTCCACCCCAGTATCAAGATGAGTCAAGTGTTCCTCTGGAAGGAATGGGATCCAATGTGCCAGTCCAAAGTCTTTCAGATCAACAAGCTGTTCAGTGTTTGTGGTTTGCAGTGTGGACATACTTTGCTTTTTGTTTTTTTGTTTAGAGTCCACTATTGAGTGAGTACATCCCCTGTTTATCTTTCTGGTTTGTGATACCTAACTCAGAGGATATTCTCCAAATCCATCCATTTGCATGCAAATTTTAGGATATCATTTTTTCTTACTGCTGAGTAGTACTCCATTGTGTAGATGTACCACAGTTTGTTAATCCATTCTTCAGTTGAGGGGCATCTAGGTTGTTTCCAGGTCCTTGCTATTACAAATAATGCTGCCATGAACATAGCTGAGCTAATGCCATTGGAGTGCAACTGTGCATCTTTAGGGTATATAAACAGGAGTGGTATTTTCACCAACCCTACAAGTGATAGAGGACTGATTTCTAAGATATATAAAGAACTCAAGATTCTAGATCCCAAAACCTGAATAACCCATTCAAAAAATGGGGTTAAGATCTAAAAAGAGAATTCTCAGAGAAGAATTACGAATGGCTGAAAGGCACCTGAAACAGTGCTCATTATCTTTAGCCATCAGAGTAATGCAAATCAAAACAACTTTGAGATACCACCTGACACCTGTCAGATTGGCTAAGATAAAACACACAGATGACAGCCTATGCTGGAGAGGGTGCGGAGCAAGGGAAACCACCTTGTTGGTGGGAGTGTAAGCTTGTTCAGCCACTCTGGTATACAGTATAGCGGTTTCTCAGAAAACTGAGAATCAATCTCCCCAAGGACCCAGAAATACCACTTACGGGTGTATACCCTAAGGAATAATAACTTTTTAACATTCATTTTAGAAATGGAGACAGATCAGAATTGATTTTTTTTTTTCTTTTTAAAAATTCCATGTATTTTTATTCTGTAAAAGGATCTAGTTAATTCAGGTGAGTTTATCTAATGAGATTTGTCTTTAATTGGTCTTAAAATTCAATTTTTAGTTTATCTATTATAGAATATAATCTTTTTTTATCTATGTATTCCCTTGTTCCAACTTCCTTCCATCTCCTGACCCCTCCTGGCCAGCCTTCAGCCTCCCTCCTTTCCATCTCCCCAAACCCTCTCCAGGAAGGGCAAGAGGTCCCAAGTTGGATTAGCTCAGCAATCCGTACAGGCAAGTCTGATTTCCTCATCCTAATATCAAAATTGGGTTAGGTGATCCACTGGAGGGAATGGTCTCCAACTTGCCAGTCCATGCACAGAAACACAGTCTGAACCCTCCCCTGGAGGCTCCACATATTGTCCATGTCAGTGGACCCTTGCCTATCTTAGAGGACCTAGACCTTTTCCTGATGGTTCCCAGGTGGGTGTTTTGATTTAGTGAGCTCCCAGAGCTCCAGCCAGTCATCAATGTGAGAATTTTCCTCAAAGTCTCTATCCCCTTGCTCATATAGAGTCTTCTACTCCTCTGCTATCAGTTGGACCAGGGACTCAGCCCAGTGCTCAGCAATGTATCTCTGCGTCTACCTCTATTCATTGTTGGATGTAAGTTCTGTGATGGCACTTAGGGTGGATATTCATTTTATTATATGGTAATTCGTGTTTAGGCAACATCTTTATTATTGGTTGGATACCTAGCCAGAGACATCCTGTGAGTTCTTGGAGGTTTCCCTAGCACCCAGTCTCTTTCCAACCCTATTTGGCTTCCTCTATTAAGATCTCCATCTCTTTCTTTTTTCTCCTCCTCCCCTTTGTTCCTCTCACTCTGTCATCTCCTTCTCTCATGACATGTTCCCACTTCTTCCTGGTTGCAACCCTTTTACTCCCAGTTAGCTAAGGAGATCTCTATTTTCTCTTTTTTGGGGACTCCCTGGATTTCTCTCTTAAGTTCCTTCAGGTCACAAGCTGAACAGTGGTTGTGGTTTGCAGCTTGGGTTTTCTTTGCTTTTTGTATAAAGTTTACTAATGAGTGAATACATCTCCTTCTTATCTTTCAATTTTCAAAACTACCACAAAATGAACTGAAAAACCTCAGCTTATTGGAGAAGATATCCTGGCACCATTTACTTTTAATGGATTTATTGACACAATATCTACAAAATTCACCTACTTAGAGATTATAACATGAGAGTTGTTACCAAATGGCAGCAGTGTAAGTGGTGTGGAAATCTAAGTTTGAGACATTTCTACTACCCCAGAAAGAAACTGTCTGTCTATAACTAACCATTCTTCTTCGTATACCTCAAGAACTCTACACAGAAAATATCTATTTAACACACACACACACACACACACACACACACACACACACACACACAAATAAAAACAGAAACAAAAACAAAAACAAAAACAAAAAACATCTGGTTTGACTGTAGAAGTTTTTCTAAGCAGGAATTTGTGGTGACCATAGTGCATCCATAGGAATTAGCTGTGATATACTGTACTTTCTTCATCTGTAGCTGAGCCTAACCTGACTTGAGGAGCTTTAGATATTATTTTTTATGTTTTATGTATTTTAGAGAAAGCAGAAGTTTTATTACTGGAATAAATTATTACTGTATGTTTCTTTTAGCTATCCTGAATGTTTTGTGCTTTTATATAAAGTTTGATATTGATTTTCAAAAAAATAATATAAAACAAATACCTCAAAAAACAAAAATATCTATTTTAGACTACTAGCTCATTTTAAAAATATTCTTGGTGTGGGTTTTTAAATTAAGACCTGTGCTTGGTGATCATGAAGAATGAAAATTTAAGAGCAATCATTTGTACTTCTTGAGACAATGGTTCATGTGTGGGGTTTTTAAAGTTTTATCCAGGGAAATTTATTCTCCACACTCTTTTTTTTTTTTCAAATTAGTAGCTTTTCATGTTACTAGATAATTTTACATGTATAAATGCACAGTTAAATTTGGTCATTTAAATCATATATATCTTTACATATACACACATATATGTGTACACCCAAGATATATATATATATATATATATATATACATCTTTTTACTTTTACTATATAGCAAGCTTCAAATTAACCTGAGATACTGGGTGAGATGCTGTTTCAAAACAAACAAACAAACAACACAAAAGCAAAAAACAATTATCTAATAAACTGTTCTAAGTTACAATGAATACAGAATGAATAACAAAATATTTCCATTTAAAGACTTTGTATCTTATTGATAATATTTATCATGTGCATAAACTAGAAACTATAATTTACATTTTTCTTTTATTTTCTAAGAGAAGGGAACAGTATATTTTCATTTAAAAATGTATTCATTTAAATATATTATTAATTGATAAGTTATAAATTTACAAACTTTTATTTCAAAGTTTAATATCTTTTCAATATAGAATTATGACAAAGTAGCTATAAATAGCTTAGTAAAAGTGCACATTTCTTGTGGATATAAGTCTACCTGAAATACTGATAGATAAATAATACATCTTAATAAAGCAATAAGTTATAATATTAATTTAATTTCATTAAGTACATTAATTGAGATCATGTATGTCTTCCACTTGTTACACTTGAGCCTCTCCAATAAGATTACCCGATTTGCTACCTCAATGTTTGCTATAATGATTGACTTGGAAAAATTAATTATACAAACCAATACATGAGATTTTGTGTAGGTAAATTTGGCTAACAATAGCACTGAAATAAATTGATCAAAGGAATGTTTCATGTTTATTGCAGCAATATGCAGAAAAAAATAGAATCTACCAACATACAGGTAAAGAACATGGGATTTGCCTTCACAGTTGAATAATATTTTGTATTTACCACATCATAGATGTAAATGTGGGTCATTATGTTAAAGAGAATAAACCAGGCATACATGAGAAATAAGTTCTGTGTGGTCTCAACCAGATGGGGAAACTATGAAAATTGACCTCATAGAAGCTGATAGTAGAAAAGTGATTTACCGGTGATTAAGAAAGCAATGAGAAGAAAGGGTTGGAATGGATTGGCTGAAGAGTACTAGGTCATAGTTAGGGAAGAGAATTGAGTTCTGGTGATGTGTTGCTCAGTAGAATTAACATAGATAGTTATACTGCATTACATATTTCCAAAAAGTATTAAGAAAATGTTTTTTAACTATTTCCTTAGAATAAATTATGAATGATGACATTTCTATTCATTTTGACTTGAACATTGCACAATATGAACATGTCATAATATCACATAAAACGCCTCATTAATATATATGATTTTATGTGACAATTAACACTTCAAAGGAAGCAATTTTGCAATTCAACGGACTATACTTTTCATATGCCTAATTGACACAGTCATCACTTAAACGCCAGCTTCCTAAACTATGGACTGTGACCCCATATGCACTTACATACTTAAATACAGTAATCTTGAAAATTTAGCAACAGTCTAACGATTCTTAACAACAACAGACAATCAGAATCAAACATATATCTACCTGAGGCTTTTCTGGAAGCTCTCCCTGTTATTTCTCTCAGCCTATGTTATGTACATTTTGTAGATATAAATAATGTTACAACTCAGTCATAAGAAGTAGCCATCTAAAAATGGGTTGTACATTTGCATAGACAGTTTGCCCAAAGACATACGCAGATGGCAGAAATGAGCTGAGAAGAAGATGGATGTCAGTATATTATCAGAGTATTCAAAACCCACTTCATGTAATTATATCCTTTTTGATTTTTAAAATTTTGAATTTCCCATTTATTTGAAATCTGAGGTGAAAATATGCTTTATTTTCTTTGTTCATATATGAAGTTTTGCAACCTATCTTAATAACTTTACAATTGTTTTCAAATAAGTGTTTGAGTGTCTTTCTCATTAAAAATGTATGACATCACAGGGTAGTGTATTTATTTTATTATTTAGCAAGGTCCTCAATTTGGAAATTTTATTTGTTTTTTAATTTATTTTATTTTCTGTGTATGATTGGTTTGTCTGCATTTATGACTGTGTACCACATGCATGCCTGGTGTTCATGGATGTCAAAAGAGGGCATCAGATCCTCTAGACCTGGAGTTGTGGATGGTTGTGAGTCACCATGTGGATGCTGGGAACTAAACTCCAGTCCTCTGTAAGAGCACAAGAGCTTTTAACTGCTGAACAAGCTCTCCTGCCTATGTCTGTAATGTTCAGATCATCCTCAAATGAACTCTGTTTTACAGCTAAAAATGGTTGAAAGATGATGATGTGGAAGATTAAATATTAATAACATTGAAAATTCCCAAGATTGTTTTCTAAAGCACACAGAAGCATGCGGTTACAGATCTAACTCTCAGAAAGATTTAATTTCTGTGGCTCCAACTCTGTGTCCCATATGGGAAATGGCAGACATAATGTTTCAGTCATGGAAATGTTAATGGAATTAATTAAATGGTGCTTTCTGAACTACAGAACATTCTGTCTTTAGTTGTTCACACATTGTCAAACATGATACTTTGCTGTCTAACTCTTGGTCTGACAAGCAGCTCTCCCTGCTTCTCACAGATGGATAACACAGCTTCCTGGAGTATGCTGCTTCCTGATCACAGTCAGGTTTAAGTTCACAAGTCCCTTTTAGGAAAGCAAGCATCATTATCAACAGAGAACTGTGGCTGAATACAGTTAATAAGATAAGAGGCCTACATGGTTCAAGTTGTACTTTCACATTGGACATTTATAAACAAACAGAAGGACTTACATACAGGCTGCTTTCCTTCATTTTAATGTATTGACATTGGGAATCCTTGGCACCCAAGAGTGTGAAATCAAACTTCATTTTGTAGAAGACATGTCTTTTGAGTTATTTTTTCTTTGGTCCAATGGTTCCTGTGGGTGAATACTTTGTAACAGCAAAAAGGAAAGCTCCCATATTCTACTCTAATTAGTAGACTAACCGAAGTTCAGTCAAACGTGGGAGAAATCAAAGCAGAGAGAACGGCATGTACAAAAGCAGAGGCTTGCAAATAAACTTGTCTAAATCAGGGAACCATTTATGTGCTACCCACTGACAAGCTTAGATTCTGTCCTCAGGGTAACCAGAAGGCAAAGAAAGACTTTAAAGAACTTCACACAAAAAGAGATTTGACAATCTTCATCTTTTAAACATTTTTTTTTTCAGGAATGGTAATAGAGCACATATTCAGAAAATGAGGAAAGAAAGAGAGTGTTTCAATAAATAGCAAATTACCTGCATAAATGAAGGACAGGGAATTAAGTATCATTTAGGAACCATCATAAGATAGAACTGATTTAATGTGAAGTGCAGGGGCTTTTAAATGAAGTAAAGTGGAAAATCAGGCATACTCTATAGTTTTTTTTTTTTAATTTTTTTTAAACTTTATTTATTTATTTGCCTTGGTGTTTGCCTGGAACTGGAACTACAGACAGTTGTTAGCTGCCACGTGGGTGCTGGGAATCGAACCCGGGTCCTCTGGAAGAGCAGACGGAGCTCTTAACCGCTGAGCCATCTCTCCAGCCCCCCCTTTCTTTTTCTCTATAGTTTTTAGAAACTGGATATTTCCTGGAATCTACAATACAAAGTATGAGGAAAAAAAGAAGCTGATATTCTGCTGAATCCAGAATCTTCTTATGAAAGCTGCTAAGCTCAGAACAATATTTGGTTATTGTTTCTGGGGTTTACTTTCTCTTAAATTTTATGTCTTATTTGACACAAAACGCATGACTTTGTTCTCCCCATTACTCTTTCTCTAATGCTTCAAGACCTTCCACCACCATCGCTGATAAAACACAAACTCATCTCACCTGACTTGTATACATTAATGTCTTATGTAATAGCTGTGGTACAATCCATATAAAGTGATGACAGTTTCCACTTTTTATATTTAGCCCTCCTATACTTCATCTCAAACAGAAAGAAACAAGTGTCAATAAGCAGATGACTGAATAAAGTACACACACAGGAACACATACACAGACATACACACTCTCCATTGAAAAAAAATTCTGCAACTTTCATGAGTGTAATTAAAGAATGTTGCATTTAGTAAAATAAGCAAGACATGGAAATACAATATTATGTACGTATAGTGAAAAAGCCGAACTAATAAAAGCAAAAAATTATGGTTACAGAGGTAACAGGCAAGCAGGAAATGGGAGGTGATGAAAGGAAAAATAAAAAAAAAAATATGCTTAGATTTGTAATGTCCTTTGTGATGAATATGGTAAATGCTATAATTCAACTGTTAGGAGTAAATTTTAAGTATCCTCCTCCTCACTATAAGACTGATGGATATTTAATTAGCCTGGTGTAAATTTCACATTATATTTATGAATCATGACTCTGTACCATATATATGATGAACATTGGTTTATAGGTAAAATGTATTAAAAATAAATAAGAATAGAATAAAAATACTAAATGTGGAAGTTTGGAATGCAGAAAACTATACTATATAGCAAGTAGTAATATTCTGTACTTTAAGTAACTCCACAGTACTTTGAAATTTTTAAATTTATAATTATCTTTGAAATATATAGCAAATAATTTTAACACCTTTTAATGTGTTGTTCATAATGTTTTAAACTATAACTTACATGGAGATAAAATATTCCTCTGATTAAATATTGAATATAGAACATAATTCTGAATAGTAATCCCTGTTATATCACAGTTCTGTCAAACACTAAGAAGAAAATTTAGGTTAAATATAATAGATATCAACAATTAACATATACTGTTTCTATATTTAAGTAGAATGTCATTTTAGTTTCAATGTAGGTACTTTCTACCATGTTCTTCTGACAGATATCTCATAATAACACCCCCATAAGTGAGTTTATCATTAGTTACTGTGACAGAACCCACATCATCTAGGCTGTCTCAGCCCTTTGTGCCAAAAGTACCAAGTACTTCCTCTGAACTGGAACTCTTCTTCATGCTTAGAGGACGGTTCTAAAAATATGAATAATTTTTCTCTGCACATAATGGTCAGATTTTGCAACTGAACTTCTGTTAAAACTATTTACTGATCTTTACTCAGTACAAGCTTGTTTATAAACAAAATATGTTCGATAAGCCCTCTGAGGGTTAGGACTTTTTAAGGGACAGAAGGTCATGTGCATTAAAGTTCTCGGATTGAGAAGAAGGGATCCTGAGGACTGCTTTAGATAAATTCAACAACATAGTATACCAGTTATAAGAGCACGATTCTTATCAAGAATTAGGACCTTTTTATTCCAGCTCATTCTGAATCCAAGATTGTTAAAAACTCAGATAAACATCTAAAACAAAACACTGCTGTGACTATAATTCCCAGGAGGATCAATCTATACTCTATAAGCAATGTAGAAGAGAGAGTGACCTGATGTGGTGGGAGGGGGAAGGGACCTTGAATAAGAATATACACGGATAGAAAATGTGACTTCTTTATTTATAATAAAAAAGAAAAGAAAAAAAACAAATATTGAACATAAAAAAGAGCCATGATAGATTAATTTGTAATTAATATAAATGGGAAATACAATGATCATGACCAGTCAAACATCTCTTAGAAATACTAATTTCATACCTTTAGGAAAGTATGCTCAAATGAGATTGCAATACCATATGGTAAATATTATCATTAGTTTGTGAAAAGAACTTCCATATCATTTTCCAAATAGCTGAACTAATCATGATTCCATTAACAATGAACAAGACTACCATTGTTTCTACATCCTCATCAACACTTGTTATCCTTTAAGTATAAATTAATTATGATAAGTGTAAAATCTTAACCCATTGTGGTGTAAACTTACATTTCCCCATGATTAGAAATGTTCACTATTTTTATTTGTCTTTGAAGAACATTACGTATAATTTCTGCATATTTTAATATTTTGCTTGTTTGTTATTGAAGTCATAGTGAATCTTGGATATTAATCCCTTATTGGACATATTTTAGCTTTCATGTTACAATCTACTGGTAGCCTTTACACACTATTGTTCAATTGATTTTGCTTTTAAATATGTTTTGTTGCTTTAGAGTCTGCATGATAAGAATTTATAAAGAATATTTTGGTAGTTTGACAAATCAATTGCCTGTCACCTTTCAAAGAAATAGATTGTCTTTGTTTTCACTTCAGTTATTGAATTCATACACATATATATTGTGTATGTTAAATATATAATATCTCAGTTATGAAGACTGAATTTCTCTTATGACTGATAGTTAAGAGTTATATAAAATAATCTAAATTATTTTCTAAGTATATATCTATATCTTTTATACAAAGTCAAGTTGGACAAAGGTTTAAGAATATAAATACGAAGTGCAGGAGCAAAGTGAATATATTAAAGGTCCCTTTTTCAGGTTTTCATCCTTCTGACTGTCCTGTTCAGCATATCAGGAGCATTATTCTATCTCCACTATAAACCTTAGAACATTGCCAAATGTACTATCAATTCAAAATTTTTTTATGATTGACTTCACTATTGCATCTGAATTTCATACACACACACATCTCTCTCTCTCTCTCTCTCTCTATATATATATATATATATATATATATATATATATAATGCATTTACCATCTTAACTCAAAAGGTCTCCACTAAAGAAAATAAACTCTTAACCAGGAGAAGCTGTAGAAAATCTTCCTATGACTGTCTTATGTAGATTGTTTCTTGTTTTTCATACTTCTCCCTTAATATGTGCCAGATCTCTCTCTTTTATCAGTCTGGAACTCATTATTATCAGAATCTGAATACATGCTTTTTTAGGGAAAGCTGATGTTTAATAAATTACATGGAAATTTTAGCTTTTCTGTCTGGAGCTGCCAAAATGTCCACTTTGAGTTCTAAATGATGAACTTGTTCCCTTTCTAAGTTCTTGGTTCTACTGTTAATAGCAGGTACAATCATCAGTCATTTGGGTTGTTAATCGTGACACCTGATTCCGCTCCTGGCAGTGTCTCAGCTCAAGGCCATCAATTATACTATAAACAGTGTGGTTTCTCTCAAGTATGATTCTTTGTCAGTCTCTGCAGAAGTAAAACTGAAATTCATTCTAATGAAGAGGCCTTCCCAACATAATCTTACTCTTCTCAAATCTCAGCTAACTTCTTTCTTCACTTTAGGCTATATACCCTGGTAATATGAGTGAAGATGGTCTTTCTACCATTTACCATCACCCTGGGTGCTGTATGTATTTGACCAGTTTTGCACTGTTCTCATATTATTTCTATTGTGCTTATATAATTCCTGTGTAGTCTATAAATAATAATGACTAAGTATCTTCCTTTTAAGGAATTTCTGTAAACCAATAAACCTCTCATTTTAAAGGGATTCTCTGGAGCTCTTAGCACAGAAACAATCTCTTGCATTGCTGAGGACTAAACAATTTAGTAAAATCAAGCATGAGAGGTTTTATTTAGGGCTGAGATGTAAATGATCAGTCATGGTTGCTGGATAGTTTCATATCAACTTGACAAAAGCTAAAGTCATCTCAGAGGACTGAACCTCACTTAAGAAAATACTGGGAGTTGCAGAGAAGAAAAATGACCAGATGTAGTGGGAGGAGGAAGAGACCTTGAATAAGGATATACAGGGATGGAAAAAAAAATTCAGTGGGAAAGCTGAACACAAAGAAAATATATGTGTAGCAATCTTATTTGCATTTCCACCTTTGATAAGCCATGCTTATGATTCTTATCCTCTGTATAGTTATTGTTAACTCTTCCGCATTTTAAATTCTTTTTACTGTTTTTTTTGATAAATACAAAATAAAGAAGGAAAAAAAAAAGAAAATACTGACAAAAGATAGGACTGTAGGGCAGAGTTTAAAACATTTTTAGAATTCATGATTGATGGGGCAGGTCCAGCCCATTGTAAGCTGTGTCATCCTTGAACTGATGGTTCTATAATAAATCAGGGTTTGATGAGCAAGCCAGTAAGCAGCACCCCTCTTTGGTCTCTGCATGAGCTCCTGACTCTAGGTTTATGCCATTTGAATTCCTATCTTGACTTTCCTCAATAACAGTCTATGACATAGCTTTTGACTATGTTGTTTCTTCACAGCAATAGTAACCCTAACTAAGAAACGAGGCTTCATTGAGAGCCATTTTCCTAGAATAACAATTAGAGCAACATTTGTAGAATGCTGATGACTATGACACAAACGGTTGTGAGATACCATTGACAATATTTATTTAGCAGTTGCATTCTCAAAATGTACATACAGGGAAAACATAGAAGTTGGTTGTATCTTTATTTGGTCATCCATTATTTTATAGAGTATATTTTCTGATGACATGCATTTGTTCAAAAAGCACCTTTCATTTATTTCTTTGTCGTTTTTCAAACGCAAACTGTCCAGCTCATTTTGAAAGCCATTTGGGTTTTGCCATGTATATAAACAGATTTCTAAAAGCAAAATATGGAACACGAATTATAATGAATAAATTTTAAATGAACAATAGATTTTTCTAATGCAATAGCTTCTCACCAATCTCTTATTTCTCTCTTTCATTAGAATGAAACAAAATTCATCAAACTTTCATGTATGACTATTTGATAAAATCCATATGATTTGCTTATTGTTTAGTTTTAATTTTTATATCTTTGAGAAAATTCAAACTTTAGAGACATAAGACAACATGAAAGATTTATATGAATGAGAAAAACAGAATAATAAATATCAAGTTTTAACCTGTTGCTTCCTGACCCACTAAAATGTATCTAAGTTCTGAAAAGAAGCTTGTCTGCTGCAATATTTGCATACTGTTCTCTTGGAAAACTGTAGAGGATTTATAAATGTATAGTACATCTTAAAGGATGTACTATAGAAAGGCAGTTTCAAAATTCTGGCATATGTTCCTTCATATTTTCTGCCTCTGACATATATTTATAAAACTAAGATTTAATGAAGGAGTAAAATGATGGTAATAGATTCTTCAGTTTCTTTGGAGGAAATAGAAATAATTTCATTTTTTCTAAAATATGATTTTCATAGAGCCAAATCAAAAAGATCCCTAGAAATTCTTTTTTTAAAAAAATACTTTCCCCCATACAATATATTCTGATTACTTTTCTCTCTCCCAACCAACAACCCACCAAAATCTCTCTCTCTCTGTCTCTAACTAAAATACAGACATCTAAAAACAGTAGTAAAATAAGATAAAGTCCAAAGTAACAAAAAGCCAAATAAAAATCACAAGAAATACATACAGAGGCACGTTTGTTCACACACACACACACACACACACACACACACACACACACACACACACTATTGTGCTTGTTAAACAACTTCAAAATACTTTATGACTCATACTTCTCAAGGTTTAAAATATTTTTCACCTGGACCACTTTCTCAATCTTAACAATTACAACTTTCATATGTTAGGTTATATAATAGCCAACTATAACTTAGGAGTGACACCAAGTAATAATACATGAATATGGCTGACTGTGTTGGTACCCACGTTTAATCCCAGAGGAGATTTAAATTCAGGAGGCAGAGGCAGGTGGGCTCAGTTAAAAACCAGCATGGTCTGCATAGTAAGACACAGGCCTTCAAAGTTTACATAGTGAGACTCTGTGTCAAACAAGTGAACAAAAATAAAAGTTTAACAACTTTTCATATATATCATCCACTTTATACAACTTTCAATTTCATACATAATAAATTCCTCCAACTTAGAAGCTCTTTATTCTTAATTATAATCAGTTTTCAAGTAGGAGATGTGATTTTATGCTTCTGGGTTAGATGTTCAGGAGCTGAAAGAAAGGGGGTTAATCTTATAAACAGGTGCTCTTGTTTTCTTTTGATGGAAATCTATATCCATTGATGTTTGATGCTTTATAGAAGAAATGTTCATCTATAAGTATTTGGTATATGTCAGATAATTTATTATTATGTTTAATTTCTAAGTCCTTGAGAAAATTCAGAGAGTAAGTGAAACAGCATGGAATTTTGGGCTTGAATATGTTAAATAGAATAAAAAAATATTCCAAATTTTAAATCCATAAAGTAACTTAGAGTAATGAGAAACTTAAGCTGTCAAATGGAAACTGAGATGAAGTGCCATCTCTTCACTCAGCATCCTGTCCACCTCAGCTGTAGACTTTCACCAAATGCTCTGGTTTCTTAGAACAAGATATGTACACCTCCACAAATTATGTCAGTTTTATAGTGAAATGTTCTTTTGCATAAAGTAGAAGCTACTAGGATTCAAAAATAAGCTGTAAGTTTTTTAATTTACATGATAAAAATTGGTATTTATTTTGCCAATAACCTTATATATCTAAAACAGAACTGAGATAGTATGTGGGTACGATAAGAATGTAAAACACAGGTTAAATAAAAATTTATAGAATTCCTTTGGGTTAAATTATCTGGATTTTAAATTACTTATAAGCATTCTTCTTCTTTTTTTATTAGTTTATGTATCAAAAACTATGGTTTCTGGTGTAAGAAATATTATTAAAAAGAGTATCAAATCATGGAACTTTCTATCTCTAAATACTTTATTCCTGATTATTTGAAATTTGTTTTGACTGTTTTTACTGTTTCTTTTATCAATATACCCATGGTCAGTGTCAGGATTAAAGATCCAATTCATCTGTTGTATTTGCCCAAAAAAATTTAAGAAAGCATATTGAGAATATCTTCTCAAGTTTGCCCTACCAATAAAAAGCAAAGCATGCCCAAGCTGCAAACCACAACCACTCAACAGCTTGGGATCAGAAACACCCTGTCCTGGACTGACTCCTTGTGTCCCACTCCCCCTAGAGGAACATCCGACTCACTCTTGAGGGTGGGAGGGGAAAACTGCATCTGCCAGGAGTGGAGACTGAACTAAACAATATTGGGGCAGTGGGATCATGGGACTGCCTGCTGCCTGCCCAGGGATGGGATGGGGATTTGCGGAGAAGAAAGAATGACCTGATGTGGTGGGAGAGGGAAGGGACCTTGAATAAGGATATACAAGGTTAGAAAGTGTGACTTCTTTGTTCATAATAATAATAATAATAATGATGATGAAAAAAAGTAAAAAAAAAAATGGAGTGTTGCCAACAAAACAGTCATTTTCAGAAGAGTTGTCTGTGACTGGCAATAAATAATGAGCAGTAAGTTGTACCTCATAACCAGACAGCCTTAAGTTGCCTATTGATTACAGAGTAAAAAATAAGGAAACACATTTAGTATTACCAAGTGTTTCTTGAAAGATAAATCCTGAAGTGAGATCTGCCACTGACATTACATCACAGTTTTCTAATTGTTAGGCACCTTTTACATGAGAGTGATAATGCTCAATTGCCATCAGCTATTCCCAATAAGCCAAGGCCATTAAATTAAATATTTTGATAACTATGTGCTTCTTTTTGTGGTTTTCAAACTGGCTTTAGCATTTACTTCATACATAAATAGATCATATTTTAGCTATTTATTCGTTGACTTGAAAATATTTGAAGACATAAATTTGTTTTATAACAAATCAAGAAACCTAGTAGTAAAAAAAATATTAGTTACTATGATGGTTTTAAAAGAAATTACTTGAAAGTTTGTGATTAGAATAATTGGAGTCACGGGTGCATTGTCTTTGCCCTGGAGCTAAAATATTCAGTGACCACATTGTAAGACTGGTAATGAGAAAATTTAACAAATAATCCACAAATTTTCCTTACTGTACTATGACTGGAACCATTTAAATTTCAGATGATAATGGTACATTCACTTAGTATTTGTCTAAACCTTCTCCACTAAAAATAGGAGAGAGAAACTACAACATCATCTGAACTCTTAAATAATATGATGCCTTTTATTTATTACAGTATTTATTCACCACTAAATATTTTCCCACCAAAACAATTAAATATAAAATTTTCTACTATTTGTAATTAAGTTAGGTGTTCCAAACCTGTTATTTTTTACTTTTTAATAAATATCAACATCTCATGCTTTAAAATAACCAATGCTAATTTATTTTAAAACACAATAAATGGAACTGTGTTTGATTTTAAGTTTTGAGAATTTCTTCAGACTGTGTTTCATTCATTCAACCTTTGATATTAATAATAATATTAACTGATGTTTTAAAAGTAATGGTGTTTGATGTAATTTAATTTCTACAAACTAGAGACCTATATGCAATACCATTGATGCAAATAATGATTGCATTATCATGAATGACAGAAGATTACAAACCATGTTTTAAAAGCACAAGCCAGGCTAAGCTTCCTAGGAGAGGAGTGTCTTAGTTGCATCTGAATGACGAATTTTAGTTAGTGAAAAGTAATGAGCAGATAAATTTGGAAATAGCTGGAGGCTATGAAATTCTTAGTAATGGGAAGAAATTTGTTCAAGCTTTGAAAACACAGACTTTGATATAGACTTATGGATTACAAACTCTATTTTGTCTCATAGTTTTTATTTAGATATATTTTTTCTTTATTTTTTTACCTTTTTTATTATTTGGTGATTTTATATCATACACCTCATCAAACTCAGTTATCAGTTCTTTCAGTTTCATACACACTCTTATGATTTACAAAAAAGCCCATTCATGCTGTTCAATTATCTACTGGGGCATAATTAAACATCCCGTGGCCAGCCCTTAAACAAAATGAGATGTTCTTCATTCACACCTCTGCCAGATGCCATCAATGCAGAAGTGAAGCAAGTGTTTGTGTGTGTGTACAAACAGGCATTCTCATGTCTATGGCAGGCTGAAGCATCAGTTTCCCTGAAGGTGGAAACACAGGTTGCTATGAGGAGCTCCATGTGAGTTCTGAGGACTTGAGTACTCTAAAAGAATAGAGGGTGCTCCTAACCACTGAGCAATCTTCCCAGTGACAATCAATTGAAATATTGAACTCAGTTGCTACAGATGCTAATAGCTATTCGACTTTGATTTATGCACCTAAAAATGAGGTGTATAAAGAATGGTTATGAGTTGTAAATTGTGCCAGGTTCTCATCTTAAACATTTATGTTCACATTTTATCATAATAAATTCAGTGAGCCACATTTAACTAATTTTCAAGAGTTACTGGGTTCATATAAACAGGAAGGCGGTGTGTCTGTGTAGTTCTATATCAGTACACAGGAACTATTTAGTTTTTAGTAGCTATTAGGGACCATACTAAATTATCTTTAGATTATAGGCATGTACCACCACATCTGGTTTTCAAAGAATGTTGATAGTTGATCTCTGGGCTACATGATTATTAAGCAAGCGTTATACCAAATATACTATGTCCCCAACCTTGTTTATAAATTTTAAATTATTTAAGCTTGTATTATACAGTCAATATTGCAAAAAATTGCCCCTCCAAGTGTCCTTAAATAAGATCAAAATCAGATGGATGGGAGCTATATTATAGATTCTTATCACATAAAAAAATCCAGAGAAAAGCTGTCATCAATAATTATGTAATGACACATTTCTGAACTATTTTTTCAAATTGTATTCAGAATCCACATTTAAATTCTAACCTCAACATCACAGTATGTTAGCCATCTCTGTCTCAATTATGTAGTATGTCACTCTTCTGCCCAATGCCTTTCATCTTCTATTCTCTCCCTTTTTCATCCTGTCTAAAGACCACATTTTTCATTTTCTATAATAGCAGCAAAGCACCCACATTATTCACTCCGTAATTCCTCTGGCTTCATTTCTCTTATCCTGCTCTTGAACTCACCTCCAGAAACTGTGTCTGCCTACTCTCTCTGCAAAGTTTGGTTTAGAGCTCTGTGGGAACTTCTTTATACATATTGAACATTCTTTCCACAAACTGTATACACACAGCCAACAGTCCCACATCTTATTAAAAATGCCCACCTTCACCAGGAAGCCTTTCTCCCATCAGAACCATCTTGTCAAAAACTCTTCAAATTCCTTGGCCTATACCACTTTGGAATTATATATTTTTCCATTTAATTTTCCTTCATGTTGCATTTAAATATTTAAAGAATTTGTCAAAGGTATTTTTGCTTGCTGTTAATGAGTTCACTACACTCCAGTATAATGAGATCTGTATATTTCACTAAAGTGGTTTAAAGGACAACTCCACTTAAAATATTGGTGGATAGTTTAAGGAACATTAAAATGACTTTAAAATGATTTCACATTTTCAGCAGATTCCTACACTCCAGATCTTTCAGAAAACAATTTCAGTGAGTGATACATTGATTATATAATATGGCTGATGTGATTAAAAATAGTCAATAGAAGACTTTTCTACTTTGCTCTAGGCAGTTTCCAGGATAAGAGAATAGGCTGGATCCTATACTACTTCTCTAAAAATACATTACCCCAGGCTTTAATGCAGTAAAAATAAAACTTTAGCACACACACACACACACACACACACACACACACACACACAAAACTGCCAAGAATATCCTAGTAAAACAAGTACTTGAATATAAGGAAATGAATCTTGTAGACACAGCTTGCTACACTTGAGGTAGAGGTACAGCAAATGCAAAGGTTTGGCGATGTGGGTGCAGACTATGATGTTGTGTGACTTGCTTGGAGGTCATAAGAGTTATAAGAGTCATAGGAATTACTACAGTTTGCTTTAAGTATGTTTGCATTTTTGGATTATAAATAGGAAAATATGTTACATTCTCCTTATACAAAATGGAGAAGCATTATGTATCAGGCAAATAAGAGTTTTCCTTATTATACTTTAATTATGAACTACAGCATTTATTAACAGAAAATTTTAACAGTGAAGACAAAATTTGCAGGCATATATTTCTTCAGTTAAAGTCTGTTTCTTTCATCTCACATTTGTAAAGAAAATAAAAGAATCAATGTGTTATGAAGAACAGTTAATTTATTTTCTTGACGTTGGCTGGAGAGATGGCTCAGCCATTAAAAGCTAGGCTCACAACCAAAATTATTTTCTTGACGTTAGTCTACTAATCGTGTTTTTGATAAAACTCTTTTATAATTTTTCATAGGGACATGTAATTGTTTAATATGCTTTTAATGAAAAGATGTTTTCATTACATGAAAATTCTACCTATAACTTTGTTTTGTATCCATTCTTATGATCAATCCCTTTGTGTTACTCAATGTTCTGTCATTGAGCTTTGCCCCCAGTCACATATTAATTTTTCCAGTCAAAAGCTAAAAATTTCAAAATGCTCTTCAAGAAAAAACAATTTTCAGAGTGGGCATGATGCTGCATGCTTTTCATCACTGCCCATGCAGGCACAGACAGGCAGATTTTTGAGAAACCAATAATAGCTGGATCTAAATACATGTCAAGTTCCAGGATATTGAGGCTTCATAGTGAGACACTGTCTCAAAACCAAAAACTTTGGTTTGCAATAATGGTGATCTACACATAAATGATGATATAAATTTTGTTCTTGACAGTCAACAAAACCATTAAAAACAATTTTACGTGGGTATTCCAGAATTGTTTACATAAATATACATTATATTTTGGTATAAGTTTTCACTTGGTCAATTTAATTTTTGCTACATAGTATTAAACTTTATTTTTTAAAGGCAAAAAGAAAGATTTATAGGGAAAGGTTTCCTTTCTGTTTATTAAAACTTACTTTTTTGAACAGATGTTTAAAAATGAACTTGGCATTGTTTTGGTGTGTTGTGCACCATTTGAAAATACTTTGGTGATGTGGTTATCATTTTGATAATATGCGGGGGGGAGACAGAATACACCCAACAGATTAAGATTCCATGCTGGCCTATTTAGGATTTTATATGTATCTTCTTACATTAGTCTTTTCTGTGAGAAGACATTCTTCTTGTTTGTTTGAGAAATGTGTGTTTCTCAACTCCTTTGTGATCAAGCTGAAAACCTACACAAATACAATTTATATTCTTTCACCTGCATTTTGGGGTTATGTTACTTTTATGGCCTCTCAGAAGTAAAATTAGTTAGATTTATAAGGACTCAGAAATATGAGAGTGGTTTTAGTGGACAAATATCCATCAGAGAGATATTCTTCCTCAAAGAGATAAAACAACAGCAACTAAAAAGACAGATGAATTTCATTTTAGTAATAATTTAAATGGTTTAAGTAACTTTATTCATTTTTGTTTCATTTTATAAGCAGCTTTATTTCATATAGAATAGCTTTATATGGCAAAAATCTGCTTTGCCATAGGAGCATAAGCATCATGAGAGATGAGACATGTCAGTTCCCCTTATCTGTATAATGTGATTCCCTGACATGGGTCTGATATGACTCATGTGGCTTATAACTTCCCTTCGCAGCTGAGAGTTTATGCCTTAGGCAAAGCAATTCATATTTTTGTGGCTCAGCTTTCTCAGGCTGTAAAGCACAGATAATAGCACAGAAATCTTGCCTAGTGATTGGTTTAATAGATGTTATCACTTCAAAATTCAAACTCTATATAAATGTAAATCTGAGTATTATTTTGTAATATTTCTCTGAGACAAATAACAGTGACTTTCAATTCCACAAAGAAATGTTATACAGAAACCACAATGAGTTTTTGTATTATCTGATAAGTCAAGATGTAAAGTACAGAATTGTGGATTTGAGCTAGTTATACAAGGGCCATAAATTCAGATTGGAGTATTTTTTTATTTTTATTCTTTCAAAGACATAGTATGCCATGGGTCTCAGTAACTTAGATAGCATTGTTCTTGATAGAAACTTTTATCGAGTCTTCAATTCCACCACTTCTCCAGTTCATGTAGCTAAGCATATAGGACAAAGAAAATTGTGGAAATGAATGCTGAGACGTTACTGACAATTGATGGCTGCTATGAGAGATAGAAGCAGGCTTTTTATGAGTGAAGCTCCTGGTCAGTAAACGATGCGCCAGTGGAAGGCCATACATTCCAGAATATATGAGCAGAAAATGTTGGACTTAATGAAGGGAAAAAAGAGGTCAAAAATTAAATGGGTATGTAAGAAAGACTAGATCTGGGAGGAGTTGAGGTGGGAGGTGAATAAGATCAAAATATAAAATTATTGAAGAAGTAATAAAAGTTAGAAAGAAAAAGAAATATATAAATATTGTGAATATATAAATATTACAAATTAAATAAGAAATGCAATAAGGAAGGAAAGATGGAAGGAAGGAAGAAAGAAAAAAAGATGGAAAGGAAGAAAGAAAGGAGAAATGTCCACCCATAGGCTTAGATATTTGCATAATATCTCTTTGGGGTTACTTAGGAGGGGCACCCTTGCTGAATGAAGCATGACACTGGAGATGAGCTCTGAAAGTTCATAGCCTCAAACTACTTTCAGTTTGTGCTCTGAACATTGTGCTCTAAGTAAATGTGGGTTCTCTCAGCTTCTTCCTGCTCCAACTGCCTGGTGCCATAAACCAGAATAAATTATTTCTTCTATAAGTTGCCATGGTCAGGGTTTTTAGCATAGAAACAGAAAAGCAGCTGATAAACACATTTCCATAAATATGTTTATCTACGTGTTTTTAAAGGCATGAAAATTGTAGAATTTGAAAATTAAGGAAGAATATTAGAGTCATGAGGATACTTTGTTAGTCACTAGATGTAATCTGCACCTTTCTAAAACAAATATATGTTGAATATATGAGCAGAGCAAGATTTGCCAAAAATGTGTCATTTAATTGGAATGAATATATGTTCTAGTTATGGAGGGAGAATGAGTTTGTCAAAAATTATAATTGCTTAGATCACTTACTGTCTTGTTTTTATTTTATTTTATTTACTTTTTATTGATTTTTTGAAAATCAATATCAAGCATTATATAATAAATCAAAACATTCGGAATAAATAACAAACACCCCATAGAGTAATAGAACTTCTCTTTTCTCTAAAATACATGAAACATAAAAAATAAATATCTCATATTTATAAAGTAATGAAATTTGAAGATAATATGTCATGGCATCATACTTAGAAAGACTTGGAGGTGACTATTATGTGTAAGAAAAATAGAGTTTTAAATGTGACAAACAGCTGATTTAAATCCAGTTACCAAGTGAGTGGCTGACTTAGGATTCTGACCCTTGTGTTTGAATTTCTACTTCCACTCTGGATCTACTTCTCTCCTGCCTACTCCTACACTCTCCAATGTATAGCATGATTCATTATTACACCTGAAAGAAAGCTAAGAGAGTCTAGTTATATAACCAGATTTACCAAACTCCAAGCCTGACTATTAGTTATTGAATTTTATTAATTTTAGTTGTTAATTATTAAATCTTACTTGTCCTAAATCTATTATTGTCCTAAAATTATGAAAATTTATATGCCCTAAATTTTCTTTGTATTTAATTTTCAAAAATGACTATAGATTTCAAAATCTATATTTCTTTATATTTATTTGTACTTTAAGGGCCAATAAAGTTATAGTTCCTCCCCTTAGGCTATTTCTTGTTCCTTAATGTAAAGAGGAGACAATCATCTTATAAAACTGTCTATAATATAACAGCTTTGCCAACATAACAAGTAACTAAAGCCATGTTATTTACTACAAATATACATTTTGTCAATATGCTACTTAGAGGTTAAGAGCTCACACTAGAGTAGTAGCCATAAGAGGAGAAATTAATTCAGGAGTAATGGTTTTTAACGTAATCAACAAGGATTTATTGAATATGTATTATGTACCACACACTATTTAGGATGGTGGAATGCAGTGCAGAAATTAAGAATGCCTTGGAATTTCTTGCCGTCTCCGAGGAGTGAATGGGTGGTTGGGGTGAAAACAGGCTGGGAGAGAAGTGGGAGAAGGGGCAGGTGAGGGAGCTGTGGTGGGTATGAGAAAAAAATTAATAAAAAAAGTTTGAAAAAATTTAAGAATGCAAGATGTCTATAGATTTGAGGCCAAAGATACACATGAACATGGAACTATAAGACAAAACAACTCTGGAAACAACAAGGAAACTGTGGAAAAATAAACATCAGAGTATTTCAAAGAAGATGGATACTACCATAGAAATAACACTTACATGAAGAATAGACATATGAGAAAAGAGAATTATGAGTATGTGATTGACTAATAACGACAAGCTTCAGAGCTACAGAAAAACCCTATCTCAAAAAAATAATAATAATCAGGGGTCTTACCCTTCTGCAAATTCTTCATACCAAAAACCAACCTGCCAGACAAGATATTTCTGAAAGTTTAGTAGTGCCACTTTAGTTTTAAGGGAAGGCAGCTGCCCTCTACCTGGTTATTACCCAGGCTCCTTCAAAAGAAGCCCTATCTGGTATTATACATTTAGTAATAAGCTGTGACATAGGCAGTCAGAGGCCCAAGGGGAAATTGTACTATTGTTATTTGACTAAACTGCCAATTGGATTTTTAAATATCTATGTTTATACCCATACATAAAACTACTCAGAGAAGGCTTTATTGCAATGAATTCAGAGACTGAGATGTCTGTCAAAATTCAAAGAATAATTATTGAGAGCTCAGACTTAAGCAAAGCAGATAGATCATCATCACCTCTGTCTCAGACAATCTTGTAGAAGAATGGGAGCAGATGAGAACCAGAATGAAGGCTTTGAAATGCCAGCCTCTAGACTAGATGCAACCATTGCATTAACTAGCTCACAACTGCAGTCAACTGAAATTGATTGACACAGACTAGCTCTATCAAAAGTCAATCATGAAAATGAAGGGGGTTATGAAACTCTTTCTCTTACTCTAGAAATTCTGTAGATTTTGGGAGATGGATAATCACTGTGTTTGCCTTTGATGCACTGCTGATCCTACCAAACTCAAATAAATAGCTCTAAATCTATGCTCACACAGACTCCTCTAGTTATACTCAGTGGGTCTAAGACTCAATAAGCAGAAACAAATGTGAGAAAAAGCTTGGTAAAGAATGAGTCAAGTAGACAGGGATAATAAGGAGATCAAAGATGGTAGTGAATGAGAGTCATTGCTATATATTATTTATGTATGTGAAATTGTCACGGAATAAATGTGGAGCTTCAAGGGGAAGGATCAGACTATGTTTCTGTGCATGGACTGGCACTTCAGAGCCCAGTCCCTCCAGAGTAACACTTAACCCAGTCTTGATATTAGGATGAGGAAATTGGACTTGCCTAGAGTGGATGCTGAACTTCTTGCCCTTTTGGGGGAGGGGATGGGGGTGGGAGGGAGGGAGGCTGAAGGCTGACTGGGAGGGCTTGGGAAGGGAAAGGGAGAGGGAGCAAGGGTATACATGGATAAAAAAAAACTTTATAAATAAGTAAATAAATAAAAAATAAAATAAATCAAACATACTTGAAAAAATATTACAGAATGAAATAATCTGTTCAGCAATCAAGAGGAAGTTGTCTCATGAAGGTATTGCTGAGTTTAGAAATCATAAGGATGGATAAATACATGACAGTGGAAGTATAATCTGTGTAAGCGTACAATGAGATATTACAATAATCAATAGACTCTTTATCTTGGCAGAACTCATACAAGTTTAATATTGGCTCCAACAATGGAAGGAACTCTTTTCAAGTTGTCAGTTCTTTGCATGAGAGCAAGTACACACTAACAAGGCCACACACTAGAGTTTATTTAAGAGAAGAGTCCCAGGCGGGTGAAGAAACAGAGGAGCGAGAAAGAAGTCAGGGAGCAGAGAAGAAAAGGACCAGAGCACAAGCTCTCAGTAGCTTTTAAGGGAAGGGGCATGAACCGGTATGCGTCATGGATCCAGGGAGGTGCTTTCATAAGCAGTGCTGCAGGGTTTACGTAGCTACACCCAGGGGTGTGCCTCCATGCAAGGCGCATTCCACCTGCACCAGAGGTGGCTCAGCTAGGGAATGCCAGGAATCCTTACATATCACCATTCTGTTTATTATATATACATATATATATATATATATATATATATATATATATATATATAAATCTAGGTTTATGAGGGTGGGGTTGTCGCGGTCTCTGTCTGCTTCTTGCTGACACAGGGGCTAAGATGTCTGCTGGATTTGGAGATGTCTGCTGGATTCTTTAGTTGCTTGTAGATTGAGGATTTGAGTCACAGAGCCGTGTTTTCTGGAGCTTGGAAAAAATCATGAGTTAGTGAGATAACTTTGGGACTCTGCTAGTTTTGGAAATGGAAAAAAGTTTCTAAGATTGGATAGGTCTGTTTTACCTGCATTGACTTTGTTTCTTTTGGTCTTGGGGGGGGGTATTTGTTTTACCTGTATTGACTTTGAAAATGGCTCTTGAAAAGCAGCAGCTGTGGAAGTGGGAGGGTTGAGCCAAAATACCTTGGAGCCATTTGTTGACCTTCATCTTAGAAGCAGGCTGGAATGGAAAACTCAGAGACGGGGGATTTTAGAGAAATGATTTATATTTGGTGATCCACCTGGGAGACTGGAAGACTGGAACTGACAGGTTGAACCTTATAGCAAGGTGAATAGAGGTGGCTAGAGCAGTTGGCCATCTGAATTTAGGCAAACTGTTATTTGCTTTTTATTTTGACAATGGAGAGGCTAGAAAGAGAAGTGAGACTCCAAAGTTCTAGGACTGAGAGTATGTAGCTTTTAGTGTCTACAGGGAGAAGACTACTCAAGGTCCCTCTTTGCAATGAGGGTGATCAGCTTAGGGAAGCCTTGGCTGAATTTAACTACCCATGGTCAGACCTTAGTTGGGACTGATCTTTGTGTAATGTCTCTTTGCCACTCAGGGTTAGGAGACATTCACTTAGACCAGCATTCCCTTGATGGAGTCTTAGCCAAGGCCTAAGCTTGCCTCTATGAGGCTAAGCAAGCGCCAGGCAGTAGCTGGCTAGACAGCTTTTGTCAGCAGGCAGCATCTCTCCCGTGATATATCTTAAAAGCCAACTTTTGCCTGGAATCTTTTTTCAAGGTCTAAGTTTAAGCTCCAATGTCAGGTTAAAAAACAGATCACACACTCAGGGATCTAGTATGAGCTGTGCCTGTTTTTAAACTCACTTTTAGTCTATAGCCTAATTTGAATTTATCTGAGAAAATTTGCAAACTTTTATTATCTTATTTATAGCAGTTGCTTTTTGTAGAGGGAAAATTGGATTCGTGTGGCCAGAAAGAGAACAGGAAGCTAGAAAGGAAAGTTTAGTGTTGAGACATGAAAAGAAATAGGAAACCTTTTGAGAACAGAGAGATAGAAGGGATTTAGAGCTGAAGAAAAAAGAGAAAAGACAGGAAGAACTCTTTTTATTTGCCCATCGCTTGCAAAAGTGAGCCCTCGTAAAATATCGGGGATGGTGAGCCATTAGGCGACTATTTTGTGTAATCTAAGGGGTAATTAAGCCATTTTCTAAAAAACAGATAAGCTTGGTAGTATCTAGATAAAGGCTAAATGGTTTTAATGCCTCCACACTAACAAGGATACACACTAGAGTTTATTTAAGAGAAGACTCCCAGGTGGGTGAAGAAACAGAGGAGAGAGAAAGAAGTCAGGGGACAGAGAAAAAAAAGGACTGGAGCACATGCTTGCAGTCCCTTTTAAGGGAAGGGGTGTGCACAGGTATGTGTCATGGGTCCAGGGAGGTGCTTCCATATGCAGTGCTGCAGGGTTTATGTAGCCATGCCCAGGGGCATGCCTCCGTGCAAGGTGCATCCCACCTGGGCCAGAGGAATCCTTACACAAGTAGAGTCCTGAGAACAAGCAGTTCTTCAACCCACATTTGACTTTATTGTAGTATCAAGTATGCTCTGAACTATTCTAACATAGGGTATTGCTATATCATGAGTTGAGAAAGTGGGATAATATTTATGTTAAAAGCAAAGATTTAAAATATGCCAAATAAAGTTGCAGTATGACCTGTTAAAGACCCTTTTAGTTATATTTTTAATACTAAAGAATTAGAGGATGGACTTCTAGACATTCTTAGAAGTTAGAAACAACAGAGTAGAAGAAACTGTCATACAACAAAGAGAAAACAAAGACTCAAACCAACTCTTGGGCCTTGGGCTCAATCAGAAACACAGTGAAGAAGGAAGGAAGAGATAATGAGAGTGAGAACTGAAGCAAGTACATTTATGAGCACAGGAAAACGTAAGACATTTCCAGGTCAGTGATGGATCTGGGAGTCAAAATAAAAGAGTCGCTTGTAGAGTGAGACAGAAAAGACAAAGAAGCTAAACATAGAACAAGTAATAAAGTAGTTTTGCTCTGAAGCAGATTTATGATACCAATTGTTTTTCAACCATTAATGGGACATGTAGAAATAGTGAAAAATTTTATGTGTTTTTATTTATTTATTTTAAGAAAGTGTTGTATACTATTTACATGTGTTGTGATAGATTAGAGACAATGAAGTAAATAAACTTACTTGGCATAAAAAAAATCATAAGAGAGATGTAAGTGATCTGGATAGTTCGTGTTACTTTATTTAACTTCTTAGAATTCTTGTTATATATGTATGTATACAAATATAAAATTCGGTGATTTTACATCATGCACCCCATCAAACTCAGTTATCAGACCTCTCAGATTCAGGCCCACTCTTAACGATATTCCTATTTACAAAGATGCCCATTCATGCTGCTCATTTTATTTTTAAAATAAAAATGTTTTCAGAATATTTGGAAACCCACAGGTAAATCCATTAAGGAAAAACAAAGTAATCATGAGAAAGGCTGACTGTATAAGAGTTCAAAAAGTCTAAAGAAAAAAATCAATTCAAATAGGCATAGAGATATTTTCAGTTGTCAATAGCATGAGGATTCTGAAGTATAAGAGTCTAAAACTAGCTCAACACTGCAGGTACTGGCAGATCTTCGTGCTGAGCCTCAAACAGACAGAAGTTCCCAATATGATGATTCACAAATTTTATAAGAGAAGAGAGATATACTTGTAAATAGTAAGAAATTAATTTGAGTAATAGTAAAAATTAAGATAAGATGGTTTTAGTAAACTGAAAGTTACAGCTACTTTCAATCTGAAGTTTTGCATTGGCCATAGGAGAGTCCATTGATAATTCCTAATGAGATTCACTAATTCTGATGCATACTTTGAATTTATACTATTATATTTTAATAGAGAAAAGAATTATCAATAGAGAAGTAATTAATTTCCAAAAAGGAAACAAATAGGATATGCACAAATACGGTATTACAAAGTTAGCTATCAGCTACCTAATATTTATCGAGGTGACAAGACATACAGTGTGAATATAAACTATGAGTTTATATTTACCTCACTTTGAGAGAGCTGCTGAGTCATTTATATTTAATTCTTGTCAATCATTTAGAAGAGGAATATTCTTAAGTGACAGTTAGTTACCCTGAGTTCATGGTAACAAAGTATCTGTGAGACTGAAGAGATTTGCCCAGCAGGTTAGTCTGAAGCCTGTAGCTATCATCCAACTAAATGATGGAAGAGGAGGAGTAAGAAGATGACTAAAGCTTTGAGAATGAGTTTTGACCTCAAGGCCAAGATGATATTTGAGAATTAGGAGACAGGTGAGAATTTGAAAACATGGCTACTGGGATGATACTGAGCCCTCTGTAACACAAATATGAAACTTTAGTTGGTAGAAATGTATTTAATTTAGTCATTACTAAAATTTACAAGAGGAGGAGATATCAATGTTATGAACTAAATATAAGACAATTATTGAAACATTTCTTTTCTTTAGTATTAATAAAAGAAATAGCTGCCAAAAAAACTCTGCAGTTCTGCAATGAAGGGTCTTAAATATTTTTAGAATTTGATTTATATTTTTTGTTAGTGCTGGAATCTAAATATATATTTACTTTTCTTTTTTAATTTTTTATGTATGTGGGTCTATGTGTGTGAGTATAAGACACTTATGTACATCCAAAAAAAGGGTGTGGTCCCCTAGAGCTGGAGATACAGCTGGTTATGAGCCACCTAAAATTGTGGTGTGTGCTCTCATTCTCCCATCCGGAAAAGCAGGAGTACTTACCCACTGAATGATCTCTCTACTTCCAACTGGAACATTCATAAGTTATCATTTTAAAGAGATGTTGGATTGATGTCTCATGGAAAAATAATTTGACAGGAAAGTTATTTTAATATATTTTCATATGTGTGCATGTTTTATAACCCAAAGCTATTCTAAATGTTTAGTCATAATTTAATATTTACTTATCTTTTGCTAGCAACAATAAATCAATGTAATAAGTGAATATTATTTATTATTATTAGAAGAATTTAAGAAATAAATAATCCAAAATTATTTTGGATACTTTCTAAAAATGTGACTGAAATGCTTTATAATACGTTAATATATTATATTATATATAATATGTATTTTATATAATATAATATGTATTTTATTAATATAGAATTGTTGATAAGGAAGCATTACATAACTGATAAATGGGTTTTGTAATCAATTAGCCACTAGGCAAAAATCCATAATAAACCAGACTATGTTACTTGACATTTTTTCCATAGATTACTCAACACTAGTAAATGAGGTATTTACTTTAAAAGGCCAGAAACTGCTCTCTGCTCTCTCATATTTATGAAAGGTTAAGAAGAGTGATAAAAAACAGATGGAAAATTTGTTGCTTTCCTTTTATTATCATTATCTATTAAATTCAGATTTATACTTTGTATCTTGTAAGTAAGCAATTCTTTGACAGCATGCACCACTGATTTAAAAAAAAAAAACAAAAAACAAGTTATCTTTCAGTTACACTGACTGAAAACATCTCATGCTGTTATTCTTTGTTTCAGAAAATACAGTATTAGTACATCCTAATAAAAAAATAGGGGAATATTGGAATGAGGGATGGAGATTTAATTTTGCATAAAATTAAACTAACATTTTTTCTAATGTTTGGTCTGTTCACTTCTTTCAGTGATAAATTAGAACAGTGGCTTGGGCTTGGAATTTTATTTGTAAGAACAAACTTCTAAAATGAATCCTAGAAAATATGTATCTAACATAGATTAAAAATTAAAATGTATATACCTTCAAGATATTATCTTAGTAAATTAACAGCTTAAATATTCAGAGAGTAAAATTTATTTCAGACCATATTACAAAACTGTTTACTGGAATATATTATTGTTTAGCTTTCTACCTTATATGGGCAAAACTCATGGGAAAGAGAACTACAATTCTTCACAGCTTTTAGAGAATTTTAGCAGAATTTTAACTTAGATAAACAGAGTAAAATAAACTGAGTAAACTAAAAACATATATGGCTTTGAATAATCTGTGATCTCCTACTTGCATTAAGAAAAATATGAGATATTTGCAAAGTATAAATAATACATGAAGATAAACTATCATTCTCTATGAAGTATTTTGCTGTAAGTTAATTATTTCAATTATGCCTTTTATGTTAACAAATCCAATTGTTATTTGGAGATTTATATTTATCTGATTATTTCAGGGCATTTGTTTTATTTAAGTAATAAAGATAAAATCTTACTTTATTATATATGTTAAGTCAAACCTTAGACTTTCTCAAATACCAAAAGGTTGACAAATTACCTTATAATCATACAGTGTTCACTGATATTATTTTGCTGGTTTTAATTAGAATTTGACAGTGATAGTTCTGAAAACATAGAATAGAAGTAACATTATATGGACTTAGCTCTTATATTTATGCATTTAGGAATATGTATATGTATGTATATATGTAGCAACAATTAGAGAAAAAGAGACTGAATTTAATAGAGCAAGGGTGGTACATGGGAGGGTATGGGGAGAAAAAAGAGAAGATGGAAAGTTTGCATTTATATTATAATCTTAAAAATTAAAATAAATTACTTTTTAAAAAAGAAGAAAAGCAAATTAAGGAAGGGTTTATTGGTATTATGTAATAATATGTATTACATAGTCATGCTCGTAGCAATAGATAGTTATGTGATATCTATTTATATCATCATGTCATGGTCAGGAGGATACTGGTACTCATTTTCCTCTGAGTAAGAGATACTAATCCATGAGCTCTAATGTTCTGTTTTCCTTGATGATTTATTCTAAATACTATCAAATTGTCTGTCAATTCCAACCAACATTACAATGTTTCCATTTTCTACACATTTAGATAATTTCATTATGTCATAGATTTTAATCTGTGACCATAAAGTCACCTTTGTAGTATGTCAAACAAGATTTTGTATTAGAGGTGATCATTTTAAAATTCTTATTTTTGTATCTTCCTTCCCTCCACAATTTTTTATTTATTTTTAACAATGAGCTTTCCAGAAACAAAATCCCTGAGTATATTGCCATATACCAGTGGTTGGCAAAACTGAGTGATATGAGGACAATAGTCCTGAGGTCTGGGTTGGTAGTATAGTGTGGACATGTCTTAGTGTTATACTTTCTAATTAAAAAACAGTACAGTAATGTTAAGCAGACAAAACACTGCTATATATTGAGGCTTATCCAAATTTAACTACAAGAGTTTACTTTTAAAATTCTACATAAGAGAACATACTGTTAATAAAAAGAAAGGGTGTAACAAAAACAGTTTAACAGTGATTCAGATCCCATTCCGAATAATAATGTGTGCTTTTTGCTGATTTCTATTTTTATCAGATTATCATCATTTTCTAAGAAAAACATGGGAGTCTATTTTGATTCTTTCATTTTTGAGCCTAATACTATGTTGTGTCTCTTTAAACTCATCTTCATATTTCTTCTATTGTTACCAGTTTAGACTGTGTCTTCAGTACTCTGCAGCATATATCTTACAATTTACATGTTTAATAATCAAAAAATTTGTTTTTATCTCAGCTCTGTTTTTCTTCAGTACATTTTGTGCCACCCAAATACATTAACAACCTCTTGATTGTCATGCATTCAGTATTTTGAATGCCTCACAACAGCACAGATAATTAGAAAACTGTGTTGCACACAATGCTGGTTCCACTTCTGATCAGTTCTCTTCTTATTTGCCTTATTAGCAAATGTGTCCTTCATAATTCACTTAGGATTGCCTTCCATTCTTTAGAACATTAACCCCCTTCTCTTTTTATGAATATAAAAATACAGAAAAAACATTTAGAGAATTTTTTTTTAGTTCACTTGGATTATTAACTGTTCAGTGAAGGTTCAGAGACTTCTTATTAACACAAAAGGCTATTCTAACATGCCTTGATTGACAGCTTGATTCCTACCTTATATTTCACTCTCTCATCATCACTCTTAAATAGATCTTGTTATGATTCCTATATATTGAGTTCATAGCTCATTTATTTTTATAATCCATTATGAAAATCTACAAAGAGATTTAAAATGTAGAAACTTTATGGCTGCTCCTCTGTATTAAATCAATAGCTATATCAATTAAATTTCATGATTGAAAAACTGGTAAAAGTAATCTAATCTTTCTACATATCTTACATTACCAATGGTATCACAGTCTCCAGCAATTGGGGAGGAGATAAAGAGATGGGGAGAAGAGAGAGTGACTGGGAGGGGCAGGAAAGGGAAGGGAATAGATGGATTAAAAAAATGAGACTACTTTAGTCATAATAAAAAATTACAATTTCACTTTCCAGGATATTAGTGACATTTTTGTAATATTGTTGCAAATCGGAATTCAAATGAGTTTGCCTTCTTTTCTTTGTGGTTATGTCAAATCTTTTAATGTGATGATTGTTTATTTCATGATTATTGAATTTTTTAACTGAAATTTTAATTTGTGTGTTTACTATGAATATGCATTAAATTTAGTTTTTATCACTAAAAAATCATACAAACTTTGGGCACTACATAAACAATATATTCAACTACTTCTTTTTGATGCCTTCCTTGTTGATTATGAACTATCAAATTTAATTGTCAATACTTGCCTAGTTTTAACAGATAAAATATAACATTATATGACAAATATTAATTGAGCATCAATTGTGTATTCTTATCTCCAGTTATCTATTTAAAGGATTCAGAATCAAAAACTGAAAAACTAAAACTTCTTCTACTTTCTACAATTTAAAAAAATACAACTCTGCTCTGTTACTACTTTATTCAAGTCTTTTCAACACTAGTTTCATAAAATGATAGTTTATTACTCAATATAGTAAATGGATAAATATGTAAATAATAAATAAGGCAGAGTGTAAAGAATATAGTGTGCTGTGATTGGAGAGATGTCTAAGCAGTTAAGAACTCTTGATAGTTTTGAAGAGGATCTGGATTCTGTTCCCAGTATTCACATAGTGACACAAAAGTTTTTGTAATTCCAGGTCTAGGATACATATATATACTTGTCACATGAATACATATATCTACTCATATGCAAATATATCTTTTAAAAAAGAGTATAGTGTGTTATAGTTAAACAATTTAAGGATAGTACTGTGTAATGTAGAATTATAAGAAAACAGCAGTGCAATATGAGTACAAGATGGTGCAGTTGGCAAATACCATACTGGAGAAAAATTTTTATCAAAAGTATTTAAGAAGTCACAGAGTTAGTTAATCAGCTATCTGCAGATAGAATCATACAACATGTAGGAATTCCTGAATGTGTTGGCTTTTTTGGAAGAATGTCATCATAATAGATAAAGGTCTAAGGGGCATGCAAAACGGTGAGATCAGAAAGGTAATGAGGAAGAACATCTGAAGAGTCCCAAAAGGACCACTAAGGATTTTGATTTTTGAAAAACAGCAAGCTTCTGCATCGTGGTGAGAAAATCACATACTTCTCAGGCTTGTTTCTGATGATATCTGACTCTCAGTCTAGTTCAATTTTATTTACATAAGCATACATTACACATAATTAAATAGCACACTTAATGAATTATAGATTTATAATATGACTTTTTTCAATATTTGAATTTCAAACATATGGGAACCATTGCCCAGCTCCATATGATACTCTTTCTTTTTAATTTTTAGAAAACTTTTATTGATTCTTTGTGGGTTCCACATCAAACTTATTTCAATTCAATGTATTTCCTCATCCTTTCACATCTGCCCTCTTCCCTTGAAACCCCCACAAACAAAACCAAATTAAAAAATAAGTAAATGCAATAAAATGCAGAGGGAAGAAGAAAAAGGAGAGAATAAGAAGAAAGGAAGAAAGAGAGAGAGAGGAAAGAGAGAAGAAAGAAAGAGAAAAGTCTTGTTGTGGAAGCTGTAGTGTGGCCCACTGAGTCACACAGTCTACTCTTTAGTTTACACATCCTTACTTGCAAATGTTCTTTGCCATAAGCTACTGGTCTGGCTCAAGGACTCTGGCTGCTACTACATCACTGATAATGGGCCCTCACTAGGGCTTCTCTTGGATATCCTTTTGTTATTCTGTGTGGAGATCCTGCTGTTTTGGTTCTGTAGGTTCTTCCCCTTCACATGCTCCAACAGTTCATAGATGAGGTAGATACTGAGGTGGGCAAACTCATAAGTCAGCCTGCCTGCTTTCCCTCATTGTCACCTCCTGGATGAGCTCTCCAAGGAGCAGTGACATGATATTCTTTTTATTTACTAGCAGACTCAATGTCTGTAGTTAATCTTTAAATATGAAAAAGCTACCAGTCTTCACTATAGAAGAGTATTCATTATAGAAGATATTGCATGAATATTTTATATTTATCTTAATTTAATTTTAAAATGATTAAAGTACAAGTTTTAAAGGTCAAATTCTGGGACTTTGATTAAATACAATATTCTAGAAATTTTCTGCAACACACATATCAACATCTAATAAGCTTTTAAGAAAATACATCTCTATTAATCAGCTACATCTATGTAGTTTATCAAATAATATTTGAGACTGGAGTCATGATAATAGAAAGGGAAATAAGTCTGACAATAACTTTTGCTTCTATCTTTTCTGAGATGAGCCACAGGCCCCATATTCTTGAGTTATATGCTTCCCAGTCAGGAGAGGACCAGGTCAGTTCTGTTCCTTATTTCTCCTGAACTTTCCTAATTTGTTCTGGTTGTGTAATATTTTAAATTTTGCAGCCTTTTATGTAAAAATAAAATAATCATACCTGTATATGTAGGTATAGGAAAGGTCATGAGTCCTCAACCCTACACCAAGGAATAATAAGGAATTCTGAAATAAAAAGGGTTCCCTAGAGAAGAACAGAACAATTGGTCATCCACTACTGAATGGTCAGCCCTGAAAATACACACACAAGTTATATCTTGCAGACTAGGAAAGTTGTGTATGTATGTGTGTGTGTATATTTATATATTTTACATGCTTATTTATACATATGTATTTATATACATAAATATAAAACAATTAATGAAAAAACACATCAGGAATTTTTAAGACCAGAAATACATATGAAAGAGTTGGGCGGGAAGAAATGGAATGAGAAAATGAGATAACTATATCATATTCTCCAATAATAATATAAAGTATTTAAGAGAAAAATTGAAAAATTAAAGAATTTAACCTGAGGCAAGACTTTCCAAATGTTTTTAGAATAAGTTCTAAAGAGAATAAAACCAGCCTGTATCCTTCAAAATGTTTTAATGGTGTTTTAAAATTCAGTTTTGCTTTTTTAAATTTAAGAAAAAAACCATAAGGAAGTTTAAATGGCTGCTAGTTGTTAGAAAGGTCAAATACACAATACAGCCCTGTTATTTTCTATGAGCTTTTTATTCTAGCTCAGCAACAAATCATGATGAAATGCAACAATTGCCTTTTTTATGTGAACTACACTTTCAAGAGTCCAGTTCAATTTCTGTGACACCAATATATTTCAGTGCCATTATACTTTGAGTTGACATGTTGACCTTGAGGTGCACACATTTGATGTCCTTCCTACTTAAAGGATAACCAAAGAAACAACTACAAAACAAACACTGGGCATTGCCATTAGAGTTAGTCATGGTTTCTCACCTTCCTGAGACAAAATTGTTTGAAATGATGCGTATAAACAGATGGGTAAAACTTGGCCGCTGTCAAGAAAACCAAACTGTATCTGTTAGAGGTTATAAGGAATATCTTATTTAATATTTTTACTTTGTCACATATTCAATAGCCATTCTTCTACTAGCCTCAGAGCAATTCTTGTTCTTACTTTGCCATCATCAGAGGTGACTGGAAGGAGTTGAAAATAAGCTTTGTGTGTATTCATGAAATTCTGGGGATTAGTAACTCGAAATAAAAAGATCTATGTGGAGAGCAGGCTTTTATCCATAGGCTGAGCTTTCTTAAAGATGTGCCCCATGGTGAGCAGAATACAAAGACAGCTACAGGGCGTGCTTGGCTGTGCTGTGTTCACAGACTGCTTTGTAGTGTTCTCATCTGCCTAAACCTTTCCTTCTCAGCCCAAGGTATCTAGGGGACATTAGGGATATGATCAAAAGAAGGAAATAGCTTCAAGCATTTGGAACATGGGATAAATTATGGGTGAAATTACAGTAATAAGAAAGCATGCATCCGTCTTTTGTGATCATAATACTCATTCAAATTGTAATAGGAGCAACAAAATGACAGTCTGGGGCTTGGCTCATATAAAGCCAACATTTCCTCCAAACCTTATAAAAGGTAATGAATTGAATGAATTTTAAAGAAGGGTACATCTGGAAATATAGCCCTTAACTAGCAAAGAGAAAGGAGTGTTTCAGGGAAAGAACAAAAATATTGTTCTGTTGATTGAAAATGCAATTTAGACTCTGAAAGAGGCTCCAATGCTGAAGCTTTTTGCCACAGCACTTCTACCTTAAAGGGTTGCCCTTAGAACCTCTCAGGCCTCAAATCAGGCTTTCTCAGGGCAGAACTTCAGTAACAGGAGAGTGTCTTGCCTCTTAACACAAATTGTGATTATTTGAATCTAATTGGACAGAACTAGTTATTATATCCTTGATCTAATGTTATCATAAAACAACATAAATAATGGCTACCTGGACAAATTTATTTCCTTTGCTCCATATTTGAAGTAATGTTTTAATATAAGAAATACTTGAAAATATAGCCTAATTTTTTGCCTGATATACAGTTTTGATATATTGTAATAACTATTAAAAACCTAAGTACTTCTTTGAAGGTAATAGTCTTAAATTTGAAATAAATGCAAAAGGTCAAAAGTTCCAGATTACATTGAAGACATATTTGAAACAAAATGATTAAAACTGCAAATATTGAGGATTGAGGCCTTTGAAATTCAGACCCTATTCAGAGGTGAGCTGATTCTGGCACCTGGACCACCCATCCGGGTGGTCCCTTTCAAGGACCTGCGTCAATCCCTAGAGTCTGATCTCAGACTCTCCCTAGCAGACAGGAGCTATGAATTGTCTGTGAGGGGCTCCTGCAGCCACATCTAAAACAGGGGACATTGCACAGCTAGGGTCCACCTCCAGGGCAAACTGAGAAGGGCATCAGAGAAGGACAGATGATTTGAAATTCATACCCCTGTCCAGAGCAGAGTCATAGATCGTGTAGTCCACTTGCTCAGAGGAAACAGGAGACATACAAGTCCTCTTGCCACAAGTGACTAGGAGATGCCAAATCATGAACCACTGAAGTCATGGGCAAATGAAAGTGCAAAACTACATATAACAATATAAAGAACAAGGCAACACCAAAAAAAAAAAAAAAACAAAAAAAAAACAAAAAACTGGTGGTTCTACAACTACAAGACCTGAACCGAGCAATGAAGAGGAAACAGAAGGAAATAACACCAAAAAATCCTTTATAATGATAATCGAAGCTCTCAAAGAAGATATGAAAAATTGACATAAATAAATAGAAGAAAATTCAAACAAAAAAATGGAAGAGATGAAAAAATCTATGAAAGAAAACTAAGAAAAGTTAAACCAAAAATGAAAGAAACATGCCAGGAACTAAAAACTGAAATAGAAGCAATAAAACGGCACAGAATGAGGCAAAAGTGGAAATAGAAAATGTGAAGAAAAGAGCTAGAACTACAGATACAAGCATAACCAACAGAATCCAAGAGATGGAAGAAAGAATCTCTGGAGTAGAAGACTCAGTAGTGGAAATAGATAAATGAGTCAAAGAAAATACTAAAACCAAAAAAGCCATAACACAAAATGTTCAGGATATCTGAGACACCATGACCCTAACACCATAACCCTAACCCTAACCCTAACCCTAAAATAAGAATAATAGGAATAGAAGAAGGAGAATAATTCCACATCAAAGGCACAAATAATGTACTCAATAAAATTACGGAAGAAAACTTTCCCACCTTAAAGAAGGAAATGACTATAAAGATACAAGAAGCTTACAGAACACCAAATAGATATGACCCCCCAAATTGCCACATAATAATCAGGCCACAAAACATACAGAACAAAGAAAATATTTTAAGAGCTGCAAAAGAAAAGAGCCAACTTACCTATAAAGGTAAACCAATCAGAATAACTCCTGACTATTCAAAGGAAACGATGAAAGCAAGAAGGGGTCAGTCAGAGTGTTATACAGACACTAAAGAGCGTGGCTGCCAACCTAGACTACTATACCCAGCAAAATTATCAATCACCATAGATGGGGTAAACAAGATATTTCATGACAAAGTCAGAATGAAACAATACCTATCTACCAATGAGTCCCCCCACAGAAAGCATTGGAGAAAAAACTCCAACCTAAGTATCTCAGATACATCCATAAAACCACAAACAATCAATAATCCCACAGAAGAAAATCCCAGCGAAAGGAAATACATACAAGCTACCACCAAAAAATAGCAGGAAACATCAAACAGTGGTCACTAATATTCCTTAATATAAATGTACTCAAATCACCTATAAAAAAGACACACACTAACAAGATGGATACAAAAACAGAAGCCATCCTTCTGCTCCATAAAAGAAATACACCTCAACCTTAAAGACGGGCACAGGCATAGAGTAAAATGTTAGAAAAAAGATTTTCCAATCAAATGACGCTAAGAAACAAGTTGAGGTTGCCATCCTAATATCTAACAAAGTTGACTTTAAACTAAAATCAATTAAAAGGGACCAAGATGGATATTACTTATTCATTGCAGGAACAATTGGTCAAGAGGAGATTTCAATCCTGAATATTTATGCCCCTAATATAAGAGCACTTATCTATGTAAAAGAAACACTGCTAAACTTCAAATCTCACATCAGTTCTCACACCCTAATAGTGGCAGATGTTAATACCCCACTTCCATTCTTGGATAGGTCAAGCAGACAGAGACTCAACAGAGAAATAAGGAGTTTAACAGAGGTTATCATGCAAATGAATATAATAGATATCTACAGAAGCTTCCACCCAAATGCAAAGGGATATACATATTTCATAGCACCACATGGAACTTTCTCTAAAATGACCACATAATTGTTAATAAAGCAAATATCAACAGATACAAAAAATGGAAATAATTCCATGTATCATATTGGACCACCAGGTCCTAAAGTTAGAGTTCAAAAACATCAAAAATCACAGAAAGCCTTCCAACTCATAGAAACTAAACTTCACTCAGCTGAACCACCTCTGGGTCAAGGAAGAAATTAAGAACGAAATCAAAGCCTTCCTAGAATTTAATGAAAATCTATTCACAATATACCCATACTTGTGGGACACAATGAAAGGAGTCTTAAGAGGAAATTTCATAAGCACTCGATGCCTATATGAAAAGCCAAGAAAAATCCCACACTAGGGAACTAACAGCACAGCTGAAAGCCTTAGAACAATTAGAAGCAAACTCACCTAGAAGGAGTAGACAGCAGGAAATAAACTTAGAGCTGAAATTAATACAATTAAAACAAAAATAACAATACAAAGAATCAATGAATCAAGGAGTTGGTTCTTTGAGCAAGTCAACGAGATAGATAAATCTTTATCCAAACTAATCCAAAAGCAGAGAGAGAGTATCAAAACCAAAAAAATCAGAAATGGGAAAGGGGACATACAAACAGACCCCCAGGAAATCCAGAGAATTATCAGGTCATACTTTGAAAATCTATAGTCCACAAAAATGGAAAAACTAGAAGAAATGGACAGCTTTTTGGACAGGTACCATTTACCAAAATTAAATGAACATCAGATTAATTACCTAAACAGACTATAACCCTAAAGAAAATTGGAGCTGTCATTAAAAGCCTCCCAAGTAAAAGAAGTCCAGGTCCAGATGTTTTCAGTGCAGAATTCTACCAGACATCCAAAGAAGAATTACTACCATTACTCCTCAAAATATTTCATATAGCAGAAACTGAAGGAATATTGCCAAATGTCTTTTATGAAGCCACAATTACCCTAATACCCAAGCCACTCAAGGATGCAAAAAAAAGGAGAATTACAGACCAATTTCCCTTATGAATATTGATGCTAAAATTCTCATCAAAATTTTAGTAAGCCGCATAAAACAATATATAAAAAATATCATCCAACATGGTCAAGTAGGCTTCATCCCAGAAATGCAGGGATGGCTCAACATAGGAAAAACTGTAAATGTAATCCATCATATAAACAAACTGAAGTAAAAAATCTCATGATCATATCCTTAGATGCTGAAAAAAACCTTTGACAAAATCAAACACTCCTTTATGATATAAGCCCTAGAGAGAACAGCAATACAGGGAAAATATCTCAATATACTAAAGGCGATTTACAATAAGCCGACAGCCAAAATCAAACTTAATGGAGAAAAACTCAAAGCAATCGCACTAAAATCAGGAACTAGACAAGGATGTCCTCTCTCCCCTTATCTATTCAATATAGTTCTTGAAGTTTTAGCTAAGGGAATAAGAGACTGAAAGGAGATTAAGGGGATAAAAACCAGAAAAGAAGTAAAACTATCACTATTTGCAGATGATATGATTGTTTACATAAGTGACCCACAAAATTCTAGAAGGGAACTTCTACAGCTGATAAACACCTTCAGCAATGTAGCAGGATACAAAATTAACTCAAAGAAATCAGTAGCTCTCCTATACACTAAAGATAAATGGGCTGAAAAAGAAATAAGGGAAACATTACCCTTTATAATAGCTGCAAATAGTATTAAATACCTTGGAGTAACTATAACCAAAGAAGAAACAGATCTATTTGTCAAAAATTTTTAATCACTGAAGAAAGAAATTGAAGAGAATATCAGAAAATGGAAAGATCGCCCATGTTCTTCAGAAAATGGAAAGATCGTCCATGTTCTCGTATAGGTAGAATCAACGTAGTAAAAATGGCTTTTCTACCAAAAGCAATCTACAGATTCAACGGACTGCCCATCGAAATCCCAACACAATACATTCCGGCCCTTGAAAGAACAATACTAAACTTCATTTAGAGTAACAGGAAAGCCAGGATTGCCAAAACAATTTTACTCAACAAAAGAACCTCAGGAAGCATTACCATCCCAGACTTCATGTTTTACTATAGAGCTATAGTAATAAAAACAGCCTGGTACTGGCATAAAAAAGAGACTTGTTAATCAATGGAATAGAATTGTGGATTTGGACATTAACCCAAAAACCTATGAACCTCTGAACTTCAACAAAGAGGCCCAAAATATTCAATGGAAAAAAGATAGTATCTTTAACAAATGATGTTGGCATAGCTGGGTGGTAGTGTGTAGAAAAATGCAAATAGATCCAAGCCTTTCACCTTGCACAAAACTCAAATCCAAGTGGATCAAAGACTTCAACATAAACCCAGCCACACTGAATTTGATAGAAAAAAAAAGTGGGAAATATCCTCCAAAGAATTGTCACAGGTGACTACTTCCCAAAAATAACACCAGTGGCACACACACTAAGAACAACAATCAATAAGTGGGACTTCCTGAAATTGAGAAGCTTCTGTAAGCCAAGGACACAGTCAATAGGACAAAATGGCAGCCTACATAATGGGAAAAGATTTTCACCAACCCTACAAGTGATAAAGAACTGATCTCTAAAATATATAGAGAACTCAAGAAACTGGAGCCCAAAACTTTGAATAACCCAAACAAAAATGGGGTTCAGAACTAAAAAGGGAATTCTCAGCAGAAGAATTACAAATGCTGAAAAGCACTTGAAAAACTGCTCAACGTCTTTAGCCATCACAGAAATGTAAATCAAAACAACTTTGAGATACCACCTGACACCTGTCAGCTTGACACATTTAAAGATGACAGACTATTTTGGAGAGGGTATGTAGCAAGGGAAACACTTCTCCATTGTTGGTGGTAGTGTAAGCTTGTTCAACCACTTTGGAATGCAGTATGGAGGTTTCTCAGAAAACTGGTAATCAATCTCCTCAAGGATCCAGCAATACCACTTCTGGGCATATACCCAAAAGACACACATTTGTACTCCAAAAGCATTAGTTCTACTATGTTTATAATAGCATTATTCATAATAGCAAGAACCTGGAAATAACCTAGATGCCCCTCAACTGAAGAATGGATTAATAAACTATGTTACATCTACACAATGGAGTACTACTCAGCAGTAAGAAAAAATGATATCCTAAAATGTGCAGACAAATAGATGAATTTTGAGAATATCCTCCTGAAGGAGGTATCACAAACCCAGAAAGATAAGCAGTGGCCGTACTCACTCATTAGTGGACTCTAAACAAAAAAGCAAAGCATGTCCAAGCTGCAAACCACAACCACTTAACAGGTTGGAATCTGAAACACCTTGGATTCCACTCCCTCTAGAAGTACACCTGACCCAGTCTTGATGGTGGGGTGAGGAAAATGGATCTGCCAGGAGTGGATGCTGAACTAAGCCATATTGGGACCTTCGGACCTCCTGCCCTTGCTGGGGAGGAGATAAAGAAATGTGGAGAAGAGAGAGTGACTGGAAGGGGTAGGAGGGGGAAGGGAGCTTGAATAAGGATATATATATATATGTAAAGTATGACTTTATTCATAGCAATAGAAAAAAGACAAAAACCTGAAAATATCACAGGGAAATCCTTGGGCTATGTTAAAGCAGCACATTTTCTACAAATGACATGCATTTTAAAATATTTCATATTTTCAATTTCAAATATTTTTACAGCTTTAAAACACAGTCAAGAATTATTTTCTTGCTATTTAAGCCACTGCATTCAAAATTTTGTTTTTAATGTAACTTTACATTATTCAGTGATATTTTAAGTATACTCCATTTAAAATTTATTTACATTTCATCATTTAATACAAAATATTAAACTATAATTTTTATTTTGCCTTTAGTAGAGAATTTTGTTAGAAAATTGATCCATGAATTTTTTATATCTATCTATTTATCTCTGTCTATCTATGTATCTATTTATCTATCATCTTTCTGTTACTCATATCTCTCTCCTTTGTGTTATGTTATATGGCTTAAACAATGACCAAGTTTGGTTTCAGGAATATAAACATTCTCTCTGGACAGTGGCACAAGCCTTTAATCCCAGCACTTGGGAGGAAGAGGAATGCAAATCTTTGCAAATGTGAGGCCAGCCTAGTATGAGAGTGAGTTCCAGTAGAGACAGACTGTTACACAGAAAAATCCTGTCTTGAAAAACCAATATATATACTTAGAGCTAGTTTTAAAAATTTTATGTCTTCTTTTACTGGTTCAAAATAGCCATATGGATCCTCAAAGTTTAGGATAGAGGCACTTCCTACCAGCAAGCCTGAGTGTCTGAGTCCCATGCACAGAGCCACATGATGGGAAAACAGAACCCACCTCCACATGTTGTTCTCTGACCTCCACAGACATACAGACTGGTGCTGTGGTGTAACACAGCAAGTCACAAGGTTTACCCCTTGATCCATATATTTTACTTTCAAGTGTTCATTGCAATAAATCATTGGTCTGGTTTGAGGCCTTTGGTTTCTTCTATAAGAATAATACTGGGCCCTGACTCAAATTCTTTTGTATAGCCTGTTGTTGTCCTATGCTATGGAGATCCTACATGTTTGGGTTTGCAGGACCAGCCCCTACATGTGCTCCAGAAGTTCATAGATGAAGTAGATATTGAAGTGAGCCAACTCATGACACTGGTTCTGGTCTGGGTGATTGTTGGGTTGTTCAGCCCACCAGCTCTTCCTTATTCTCATCATCAGGGTATAAACTCTCTGTTATTATCTTGAACTGCTCATCCTATGCAGTAAACATCAAGGGATAAGGCTGGTTCTCATGTTCTTATGTCCTTTGGGTCAGCTCACCTACCCCTATTCCACCAGGGCCGGCTCTTACCTGTGTTGCCCAGGTAAGGTGTGGGGTTACTTTGCTGAGGGCTACAGCTGGTGAGATGGTGAAAGGTAGGGCCATGTCTATCACTCTGGTAACCTGTCATGACCTCAGGGACAGCTCTCCTATCCAGCTCAAGTATGTGTGTGACAAGAGGTTCTATATCTTGCCCATGCCACCATATGGAAGATGGGGGGTGAACAGGGCGAGATGTCTCACTCTCTCATTCTTTAGGTCAGTTTACCTGCAGCCTGGTCAATAGTGTCAGCTCTACTATGCTTCCCAGGTGAGATGCATGAGCTGCTTTCCCTAGTGTTTCAGCTAGTGATCAAGTGATTTGTATGTCCAAATTCATGTCTCTTGGCTTTTGGTGATAACAGTAGCTACTGACATCAAAACAGACCATAGCTCTTGAAGGACCACAGACTCGGGCCATGGCTACAGCCCAGACCCTGACACCACCATAGCCCCAGCTGCAAGCATGCCATTCACCTCAGCTCTATCTTCACCAATCTGGCTCTCTCTACAGGGCATGAATCATTCTGTCTCTGTCTCTCTCTCTCTTCCATACACAATCATATATTTGTTCTCCATAATAGAGCTCCACTGCCCAGTCATGTTTTCTTCTCCAGGGCCCACAGCAGAGGTCCCTGAGTAGGCATGTGGATCTTTGTCTCCTGATCAGTCTTTAAAGTTCAGTTTTAAATAGGATAAACTCACATCTGATTAAAGATAACTGCACACTCAATTATCCCTTACACAGGATATTGGAGTCAAGTCATTTGAGCCCGTGTCCCCTTTTGACAATAATAGGTGGCTGAGTTTTCTATCAGTCCTGGGCTCAGTCTTTAAGTAGATTGAGAAGCTGTACTTTCTCTTACTGTGTTGTAATTCATCTCCTCTATCTTACTACCTTTGAAGAGTGACAACTGGTCTTTTGTTTAGAAAGACCACAGGAAATAGGAAGACATCAGATATTGCTGCCACACATGCTAGCTCTGGTTTCATGATTGTGGTGAAGGTTTTCATGGCCATCCAGCTTAACCTACTACATTCAAATGATTCATGGTCTCAGCACCCCATAGCCACAATGATATGCAGAGACAGCTGCTCTATTGAATTCAGTAAACCCATAAAAATATGAGACAATAATTAACTCATTTTTTAGCTAAGATATATTTAAGAGAATTTGACAGGCAGTGAATAGTGCAGCAAATAAGCAAATTTACAAGGATGAACAAATGGAGACATGAGCAATATTTTCAGCAAATGTCCAAAGACCATGAGGGACCGAGTCATGCAATTTAGGTGGTTTATATCAAGAATAAGTCCATTGATGATGTAGATGAGAATTCTGACTGAATCTCCAGGCAACATGTAAATAAGCAATCTTTGTTCTACAGAAACCTTACATGTATTTGGAAGTCAGACCAGAGCTAATACGCGCCAGATATTTTCTTCTCCAAACATCTTTTGCTTTGTTGTTGTTTTTCTGATTCTGAAACTTGTCTTCATGGGATTGTTCCTTTACCCTGGGGGCTTATTTATCACAGCTAGAAGTGTATGGTTCTAATCATTAATGAAGCAATTAGCTTTTTGCCTTGAGGAAACAAGCTAATTAATCAAAACATTCTTTATAAGTCATGTTGACTGGTATAGAATGTTCTATAATTTGAAATACAATTCTAAAAAAATTATTGATAGCTTAAAAAGTAATAATATTACCAAATAAAAAGAAAATGTTTTCTTGAAAAAAATACACAGTAAACAAGATTTAAGATATGTTTCAGTATCTACTTTCAATCATTTAGCCATCAAATTGCTCATACGAAGATTTCACATTTCAGTGCAGTGGTATTCTTGGCCATGTTTCTGTGACATGGAAGGTATTCACAGAAAATTCAGTGATATTGTTAGTTGCATGTTGTATATTTCAATTAACAGGCTTTTAAAAAAATTCTCATAGTGATAATTTGTTTAATTACTATCCTACCTATGTCTCATAGTTTACAGAAAGTGTTAGAAAATCATGACAATGAGTACAATTGTGTACAATTGTGCATGATGTTCATAGGCTTCTACATCTGTATGTCACAATCAGCTAAAACATTAGGTATTGATATCACAACAATGGGAATCTGGGGATCTCTAGCTATGACATGATTCCTGGTAATTTTTCTAACTACAAAGGTAAGAGGACAAAAGAATACCTCCAAACTTGGAAGATACTTTTAAAATTAGTACAAAGTGTTTTAAAATAGTATTATTGCAATGACTAAAATACTTAAGACAAAAACCTGCCATTGGTGTATGTTATTTTTTTAAGGCTATGTACAAACATGGTATGATGAGATATTTACCAGGGAAGACTACTTGTCCATAGATTTAAGTCAACAGAAAGCATTTATTAGTTTATTATTGCTCCCAGCATTGTCTTGAACCTTTCTTTCTCATTATGGGATTTTTAAGCACAACAAAAACCTACATCCTCGATTGACACACAATCGTCAGCCAGAAGCAGGACTACGGAAGCTAAAATGCAAGATTATTACATTTAAAAACTTCCCCAGAACTATGGGCTTTGTGTGTTAGGTCTTTGCCTCATTTTGGTAAGTGTTATTGTCTATGTGCTGGGTTCCAAGGCCTAGATGGTACTTTCACCCTGGAATCAGTTGTGCTAAGGTCTAGGAGCCTAAAGATATATTTTTTAATATGTTAATAAAGACTTAATATTTTTGAATTTTTAATTATGTAATATATAACCTAGTAAAATATAAAAGATGAGTTATGTTCTTAATTACATTAGAAAACATGTATGCTAATAATTAATAAAATGTTTGTTAAGCATTTCCAGTATAGTTTTCATAAATTCAATTTTGAAATATTATTGTTCATATTTCAATTATGCTATATTTTATAACTTTTAAGCCACTACCAGTGATTTGAATGTGCAAAATAATATTGTGATCACAAGATATAATATTCAAAATACGTATTTTGATTTTTTAAAAATTTTCTGAAAATGCTTTAAATTTTTATATCATTAATATGTAGGAACAAGTAATGTCCCAGTCATAGTTACAAGTGATTCTATATGAAAAATATATAGAACTAATAGACCCTAAATAAAACTTTTATTAACTATTGAAATAGTTATTCAGTCTATAAGGCCAGGTATAGAAAAGAGATAAGCATATGAAATAAACTTAGCACAGTCAAGCCCTGTCATTGTTCCTGTCCTCCTACACAGAAGATACATTTCCATCTATAATATGATAGGAGAAAATCACATATACTTTACTTCATTAAAATTTCTACAATAGAACTGAAGTTTAAATTGGAAACTGAGGTGACATTAGTATAAAGGAGGATTTAAATATTTATCAATATTTGAACTTTAGCTGATCTCATTTCCCTTTCCTAAGGATGATGCTAAGACCTTTATTGATTACTGAGATTTGTCTAATACCCAAATTGATTTCTGGAGTCTTTTCTTTGAGGTTATAAGAAACCTTGAAGCAACATAATCCAGCCTCAGGCTCCAAGGCCTTCTGGATTTTAATGTACTGCACATAACATTAGTCCATGGCTTCCAACCAACGGCAGGCAAGCATCGAAGGGATGCTTAGTAAGCTCTGCTTAGCTGGGGCTTGTACTCTCAACTGCTAGGACACTGTTTTGTATTCACTATTTTATGAAATTCTGTTTTCATTTTTGTTATCAACAAACCTCACATTTGGTAATGAAAGTTGGTCTTTGTTCTTGAATCTCCCAAAAACCTTTTTTTTTCCTCCAATTTCAAACTTTGACTTAGTGTTCATCATAGATCTTTTTTTGTCTTTTAGTCATCTATTAAAAGGATTCTGTTATCATATTTCATTTAATATACTTTGACATCTTTCAGATATTTTACAGATATAATTTCATTTAGTCTTTCTCTGGCCTCTTTATCAAAATCTGACATCAATATTTCAATATTCCTGATTTCTCTTCCCTACCTAAATTTTCTTCACACTTCTCACAACCTCACAAATACTACTTTAAAACTTGTTCATTACCTGTTTCCCACAAGTTTTTATTGACTTTGTTAAGTTCTGCATCTCCAGGAATAGGCATAATCCCTGGTAACTCTATGAAGATTAAATAATTATATACTTAATGGGCTATAAGAACAAGAGAATTCAATAGTTATACATTTAATAGACTAATAAAAACAAAAATGTTCAATAAAATGCTAAGGTGAAATTTCTACCTAAATATTAAAAAAAAAAAACACCACTACTTTTCAGTAGCAAAAGTTTAATTTGGAAAATATTGATATGACTAGTAATTAAAAAACTAGCATAAACTGATCTTACATATGATATGAAAGCATGCTAAAGAATTAGAAACAAAAGACACCCATTTAAATAATTAATCCAATGTTAAGTTGATCATAATTCGTGGGGTTTCCCTTAGTATTACAACACAAGGGAGTGAAGTTTTCATTACATTTCACTAATTTTGGTTTACAGAGTAAGATAACAAAAATTATGAATGAAAAGAGACAAATGTTTAAAAGACATAGATAAGATGTTTATAAATGCTATGACTCTCAACAAAACAATCCAACATTGAAAAAATGATTCTTAGAATCTAGGAGATTTTTAAGGTTTTTATTACTCAAATGAAATAGCAACCAAGATCTACTGAATTAATATATGTTATCAAACGATTTCTAAAATGTACTTGACAAAGCAAGTGAGCAATAAATAATACACATGAGGAACATAAATATGTTGGAGTAGGGTTCTCTACCACAAATTAAGACAGGGATTTCATATGATAATTGATGTGGTGTGATGATAAATGATACAACACGTGGAAGAGGTGGAAGGTGGTATTGACACAGAGAGATAATGACTAAAGTAAGAGAAAAGATGTCCCATAAACCAAAGTAGGTCTCTGCCTACCTGATCATGACTGAGGTAGGACTTGTTAATACAGAAATTTTTCCCCGTATCATTTAGTAAGGAAAATTTGTTAACACGTAAAATTTTAGTGTGTTGTCAGCCTCACTTTTCAGTTTATTTCCTCAAATCCCTAAGTTTGCTGCTCTCCCTTTGCGGTTGCCTGGCAAACCTTTTTTTTTTTTTTTTCTCTTGTTCATTTAGCTTCCTGTGTTTCACTTTGGTGTAGTTTGGGAAGTAATTGTAAGTAAAGATTGTGTTTATTTGTCAATATTTAAAAAGGGGGGCAAAACAAGAGAATTTCTGCTTCTCTTGAAAATTTTACATTGGAAAAAGTCAGTTTTATACCCTCACTAAATAGTGGGCAAAATGCTAATGTTTTTGTTCATGTGTTTCAGTATGTATCTCCACCTTAAAAGTGATAACATGGCATTATTTCACTTGAGAGGCTGTACCGAGTAACTGAGCATAATAAATGCTTCGGTGTGAACATATACCTATAGCACATAGATCTCCTGTCAATATTTGAATCTTCTCTTTATTTGAGAATTAAAAGGCTCCGTTCTCATAATATATGGTGTTGAAAATATACAAAGCCGTCATTAGGTTTTATAGAGATTTTTCTCAAGAAATCTGTTTCCTCCAGTATCAGGATCCCACTTACTATGCTTCATTAATATTCATTTAATAGAGTGTTTTTGCACTTTCGGTTCAGTAAAAGCATGTTGATGGGGGACAGCAGAATCCTCAGCCTTCAAGGGTGATTATTAGGAGTGCATCCTGGCCCAGGGGCACGGTTGCCATGGAGACGCTACTGATCTGCCAAGGCTGTTTCTCACTGTGGGTGGAAAGAAGCTCCCCTGCCAGCAACTATGTGGGATTCTGGCAGCTGGAGGGAATGCTGAAATGATGTGCTGCTTCTCCATATGCGAGTTCAAAGCAACTTCTTTAAATGCTGTAAGCAACTCTGCTCAGACTCATAAGAAGAATGGGTTTGATTAGGATGTAGTCCATTACAGGCACAATAGGTCCCCAATGACACACTTAAGAATTTTCATTTGAACAGAAGTTTTGCAGAGGGTCAACACTTAAGTTTTTCTACCCTGATCATGCAGAAAAGAAAACATAGAGGAATTTGTATTTGTCAGCAAAAATAACATAATTCTGAGTAATTTATATAGCAATGTTTAAATGGAAGGAAAGATGTATGCTGGTGTCTTTTGGAGACGCTGAACTAATTTAGAACTGTGTATTAACTCAGAGTCATTAACTTGTTTTCTCTAGTATTAGAATTTATCTTAGATGCTTCTATATTTAAAAGCAATTAGTAAGTTATATTTGCAAATAATGCTTTGGTCTATAGGCACGTGATTTTCTTATTATGAATAAAGTCATTTTTGTATCTGTGTATTTCCTTGTTCAAACTCCCTTCCCCCTCCCACCCCTCCCAGTCACTCTTTCTTCTTCCCATCACTTTATCTCCTCCCCAGCACGGGCAGGAGGTCCCAAGGTGGCTTAGTTCAGCATCCACTCCTGGCAGATCTGCTTTCCTCACCCCAACATCAAGACTGGGTCAGGTGTTTCTCTGGGGGGAATGGGCTCCAAGGTGCTGGTCCATGGTGTTTCAGATCCCAAGTGTGATTTCTTCTTGGGGAAATGGAGCCTGGCACAGAAGCTAATGTGGGTTATGTGCAGGACTGTAGGCAAAATGTGACCTAAGAACCAACTAGCTTCACACTGGGAATAAAATTAACCAGAAGTTCTAAGTGACCATTTTGGTGATGGTTTTATTTTATTTTATATTTTATTTGCTCTTGAGTTACTCTGATTTTATGTTTTATTTACCTAAATTCTATATTCTAGGATAAAGCAAAGCTGATGGCATTCAGAATTTAGAACCTTCTCTCTGTGTTTGAACTTATAATCAGATGACTGTGTTGAGCATGAGAATTTGGTTTTGACATTTCACAATGTCTGCAGTAGAATCTTTCTTTGACTGTACCAAATGTTTTGAGAATAGGAACAGAGAGGAACCACAAAACCAAGACTTGAAGTCATTTGGACCTTTTGGCAAACTTGACAAATTAGGAGATTCTTTGTTTTTTTTTTTAATACTTATTATGCTTGTTTTCTTCTTTAATTTCATTTACATAATGAATGAGATGGGAATTATAGAATATCAAAAGGAAATAGTCTAATTTTTTGCTGCCACTCTGTTAGTCTCTATCCAAGACTGGGCTCAATGACATTCAGATACTGCACACACTGGCCTCAGCCATCTGTTCGTGAATTTTTTTTTCTACTATATGAAGTTTCAAGCTGTTCTAACCTTTTCTACTTCCCCACATTGTGTGTGTGTATGTGTGTGTGTGTGTGTGTAGAAGAAATTTTCAGGAAATTATTTTACTTTCACAAGAAAGAGCAATTAAACTGTGGAGGTACTCAGGCTCCATTTTAAAAACTCCGATGAAAATGATATGGGCTATAATTCTGAAGACCTGTTAAAGGAGAAATATCAAAATAACATTCTAGTTTATTCTCCAAATATAAAGTCACTTCCCAAGGAACTTTTAGATCTTCTGTTTTATATGTTATTCCATGTAAATGTAGATATAGATTCATAAAGATCAAGGATCTGTAACTAAAATGTACTGCAATCAGGAAGCTAAAACTCTCCCCAATACATAACTATTTTAGCCCTGATATGGTGCTGCAAGTCCAAAACTCCACAATTAACTTCATATGACTAGACACAATTAGAATACACATCCACTAAAATTTTATATAATTACCTAAAGGCCAGGGTCATAAAGTGCATATGCAAATGAATGTTATGCTGAAGTACTTTTCAAAGTATTTGTTTATATGCAAATATCCCAAAATTTAAAAAGAAAAAATAAACTGTTGAATTCAAAACACTTCTAGCCTCAAGCACTCCAAATTAGAGATATTCCATCTTTATGTGCCTTCTAGGTAAAGTACATTAAGCTTTTCTTGTGACTGACTTAAGTATAATAATCACAATCCATTTTAAATTCTCACTTGTTTCTGAAGAAAGAAAGTATAATCAATACTATAAAAGAATTTTGTCATTCAAATGAGTTTGAACTAAGAATTCTCAAATTTAGTGGACTGAATATGTGGATAGCAGGATGGGGTAAAGGACAATACAGGAGAACATCTTGGAAGTTCACTAAGCCTGTTAGTACTGCAGCCTCAAACACCCAGTCTGAGCAGGGATGAGCACATAGGGTCTCACCAGTACTTCTTACTACCAAACCACTTAAGATTCTCTAGTTAATGTAACTGAACATATCTAGAACTCACCAAGAAAACTTTGACATTTCATTTAAGCATAAACAAAAATGTTTTGTGATATATCAGGCTAAGTGCTGAAAGCTCTCTTTAAATGGAGGCATAAGTGATGAAGCTTAAAATCTGTCTAAAATGGTCAAAGGGATTTTTACAACTATATGAAAATATAATGATAGTAATAACAGTTGAATTATATCTAACGATAAAAGCCTACATTTATGAAGTTCTTGGTCACACAGATATTACTCTATATATTGGCTCAATCAATCATCACAAGAACAATATGACATCATTCTCTTATTTTCACTATTTTATGCAAGATAATACAAAATTTGTGAATCTGTTAAAAATCATAGTAATGGGATCAATATTATGTCCTTCTTGTTTTCTATTTTCTACTGTGTCCATGTCTTTGTCATCTATTTTTAACCTAAATCCATAAATAGATTTTTCTTTGTGTCACCATATAAAGGACACACATATATGAACTTAGAATTCATTTTTAATTCCTTTAATATTTAGAATGTTTTTAAACACTATCTGATTCTTTTCTTCTCCTCTATTTTCAGTATATGTAAATCAAAAATAAGTTAGTTGAGTTTACAATTGAATACAAAGGTTTCAATTAATTATCTGAAAGAAATGCACCAAGAGTTCCAACAGATATGACTTAAATACAATAAAACTTGAAATATGAGATCAATAAATTCAAAGTGGAATGCTATGTGTGTTTGTGTGGTTTATAGTGAGGGTTAGAACAAAAGCATAGGAGAAGTGGATTCCATCATAGCTCTGTAAGCCTCCACATGGCTAAGAGAAAGGTTGTTACAGTGGACTTCATCTTCATTCTTTCCAAGGCCCGCTAGGACTTGACTTAATATGGCTGGCACAGGGTCATCTATCAATAATATTATTGATCACACTATCATCTATCATATATCTATCATACTAATACTATTTCCTATAGTGTTGAGGTAGGTCATAGAAGTATTTTACTAAGATGGAAAAATAACATGAGTTTTTACTTTTTTTCTGTTGCTCTGTTACAGGGTGTTTTGAGTGCTGTATTAAATGCCTGGGCGGCATTCCCTATGCTTCTCTGATTGCCACCATCCTGCTGTATGCTGGTGTTGCCTTGTTCTGTGGCTGTGGTCATGAGGCCCTTTCTGGAACCGTCAACATTCTGCAGACCTACTTTGAGATGGCAAGGACTGCTGGAGATACACTGGATGTTTTCACCATGTGAGTCATTCTTTATGTGCACTTTTTGTAGAGTACTTCTGCTGTCTACATACCTGGTTTTTTTCTAAGTAAATAGATGTCTAGCAAAATGAAGTGATGATTAATGAAAAAAAACTTCATGAAACAAACATAATTGAGAAAAGTATCAACTGATAGAAGACAGGCTCTTTGCATAGAAAATGAGGCCAAATTAATAGAGGTTCTGACATGAATTAAATTATGACGAAGTAGAAAATTTTTGCCTGCTCTTCAAATTTGAGCATAGACTCCTTAAAAATGGTGAAAAGACAGATGACAGAGACAAGCACAAATCTAGAATTTGATATTAATTCTGAGAAATTAATAAAATTCTAAAGAGGATCAGACATTTCACAATTTTAACCCAGCCATAAATATTTTAGGATATTTTATATTACAGAAAATATTGTTAAGGGTCTTATGGTCTTTTTATGACAAAAGTTAAATACTGAGCAGTTTTTTCTGAAAATACCAATTATATTTTGATCCCCTAAAATGCAAACTTCTAGTATTATAAAGCTATGATGATGTTGAAATAATATTTTTATAAATATAATTTATGCAGTCTGGAAGTGAAAGTCTTTTGTCCTGGTGAACAAATACTTGGGATTCATTTACAATAAGTTGTTAATTCTCACCATCTATTGGGTGACTTCATAATCATAAACAGAAATAACTTATTTATTACAAGTTCTTTTTAAAATATAAACTATCTGTTCCTAAAATCATTCATGTTTGTTACCCTTGAAACTACTTGCATTTATTTCATGCTGCTTGGTTTTACCTGTTTAAATTTCTCCTTTTTGTCTTTCTATAATACTCAGTCATTCTTTCTGTGTGTTCACATTTTCTGGAATCAGAGTGTTTATACTTTCAAATCCTAATGGTTATCTGGACAGCTATGATTGCATTGCTTTACTCATATCCTTTCACATAAAGTAATGAATTGCAATTCTGATTGTTCCAAGCCAGTTCCTATGATCTTGGTGTCACTAGAAACCCCTTGGTAAAAGAAAAACCATCTTAGAATGACAGTATCAAAAGTATGCAATATTATAGGTCAGACATGGTGGCTGTACATTTAATCTTAGCACCTTTGAGGCAGAAGCAGATTGATCTTTAGAGTTTCTCACCAACTTGCTCTACATAGTAAGTTCCAGAGCTACATAGAAGACCCTATCTAAAAAACAGTATATAATATTGCTAAACTTCTTAATTCTCCATAAACTAGAAGAAACTTATTTTCAACAATAAATTTTAAAAGTTGCATCCTTGGAGTAATTGAAGTTAATAGTTGTCTGTGAAAATGAAGAAAATGGAATTGCACATTCCTCTAGCATATATGATATCCAATTCTGTAATACCAGAAAAAATATGAAATTATCATCTAAAACTATAGTCCATAAATCTGAAGTATCAATGTTTCCAAAACTTGCAAATAAATGCTTACTAGCAGATTAAAGCTATCTATATCATATTTTAATATTATTATACAAATCCTTTATAAATTGGCACTATCCATTTAATTAGATAATAAACATACATTCTCATAATTTATTGTCATAGAATTAAACATTAGCTAACCAAACAGTAGTAGCTCACATATTTAATCCTTACTCTTGAATTATGATGCATAGTTAAACCTGGAGTGGTACAAGTGGGTGGGGAAGATATTTAAGGCAGAAGGAGGTAGAGATTCAGGCATTCTGTACAAGCAGCCATCCAGGGTGGAGAGCTCTTGAAGACTCTTTATCTGTTCAGCCCGAGAAGTTGGCTGATTAAGAATTGACTGTGATGCGTTTCCTCTCTCTGATATTCCAGCTCCCCCCAAAAAAGAGATCTAAATGTATCAAACACATAAAACCAAAACTTGCTAACTATCAATATTTTAGATTTAAATTTTTATTTTATTATTAAAATAAAATAATTTATTAATAAATTAAATAATAAAATACAAATAATAAGGTAAAAATAAAAATTTTATTATTATTATTGATAAAGTCATATTTTTTATCCATGTATCCCCTTGTACAAACTCCCTTCCCCCTCCTGCCCCTCCTAGTCACTCTCTAATTTCTATGAGATCCTATTTCTAGTTAGGAAAATTACATTGTGGGCTAGGGTTCCAAAAGTAGATTAGGCCTGATTGCTTTCTTAGAAAAGGACGAAGTAGAAGGAAACAGCAGAAAGAAAAAAGAAAGCCCACACAATGAGGCAACTCACCCTCATATAGTTCAAATGCTATGGTCAGTTTGCTGCATCACTGGCATACTGCTAGTCAAAAGAACTGACAATCATACCAGAAACTTAACAAACTATGGGCATAGCAGTGGCATTTTGGCCAGACATAGTTATCATTAGTTAAGCATCTTTCAAGTGCTCTCCTTCTTTTCTTTACATTTCAATTCAAAAGGTTTCTTTGTGTGCTGTCCTGGCTAGCCTGGAACTCACTCTGAAGATCAAGCTGGTCTCAAACTCACAGACATATGGCTGCCTCTGCCTCAAGATTCCTGGTATTAAAAGGCATGTGCCACCACTGCCTAGCCAAGTTCAAAAGTTTTAAAGCAAAGTCCCTTCTTAAGTCAATTTTGTTTTAGGGAAATGAGTCTCAGATTCTAGGCACATTTTTATAAATCTGTAAAACTAAATTTTGTTTTGAAACTGGCCTGCTTCTGCTTCAGTTTGCTTTCAGTTGCCATAATAAACACCTTGACTACAAGCAACTTGGGAAAGGAAAGGACATATTTGGATTGCAGAGTACAGTCTACCATGTTGGAAAGCCAAGGGAGAAACAAAAATAAAAGAAATTCTTAATTAGTTTATTGCTTAATTTCCAGAATCATTCCTTGTTTATTACTCACACTCATTATATGGAATGCAATTAAGCTATTTTAAATTCCAACTTGGTAAGCAAGGAGCAGTGATGCAGGACCTTTATCCCGACCCGAGAGAGAAAGATAGACTGATCTCTGTGAATTCAAGGACAGCCTGGTCTACTTAGTGAGCTTCAGGACAGCCAAAGTTACACAGTAATGAGACTCTGTCGTGGAGTCATTAATGAAGAAAGAAAAAAAAGGAAAAGTCAACTGGGTTATTGCTAGTTAGTTCAGGAGAGTTTTAGGAAGATGATTTCATGGTTATATTTTAATGTGATAAAACTGACATTTTCTTTTCAGTTATATCTTAGTATAGTTGGACAAAATATGTTCTCACTGTTCATTATTTTAAGCTTCCACATATGTCCTAGAAATTCACAGCTTCTCTAAATTTAGTCTGCATACAAAGTGCTTTATTCAGCTATAGCACATAAAGTCTGTAAGGAGTCAAAAGTCTAATAAATGACTATATATTAACAATTATAATTATTTGATATTTAGACAAAAACTTTAAAATATCACAACTCTCTTTTGATGCTCTGGTCATACTATCTGTGGAAGCCTTGAAAAACAATTATAGAAAAATACATTAGATTATATATTTTATAATTTACATTTGATTTATTATATGAGAAATTAAAAGAAAGAGCAATAAAGTATGTTGGCATAGGAAGAATAGTATATTGATTGGGAGGTCCAAATTATTTCTCTTTTTAATAGTCCTCATGGAGAGGATTACATTTGTCTCCTTGTTGTGGGAGTGGGGGATGTAACATCAAACTCTTAGTGCAGTAAGAAATAATAAATTGGCAAATTATGTAAAGGTGTAGGGACTGTGGAGACTTGTCGCGCACAACCTCGCCAGCAAGAAAGACGCGACACCCAGGCTCTTCTTTCAGCAGTTTTATTCAGGAACCTTGAATTCTGACTTCTGACTTACTTACTTATGACAGGAATGACTGACTTGCTACATGTTCTCTCTCATTCCTTCTCCTTCTGACCATGGGGAAACCCGCCTGCAGCCTAAATAGCCTCTGGGCAGCCAACCCCAGTACGCCACGTAGGCACTACCCATAGGTCCAGGTACTCAGAAGCAAGCCAGATCCTCAGCCTTAGCCATATATGGAGTTGTTTACCACAGAGAGCACTCACCATCAGGAAGGTGGAGGGTGAAGGCCAGCGCCATCTTAAGGTGTGGCTGCACACAGCTCTTTACAGAGACTGTTCTCATCATGATTGTCTACAGGGATGGGGCTGTAAGAGGAATGGAAAAAGTAAAGGAAACACAGAGGATACAAAATAAGAACTATAAGGCATTGGGGAGCAAATATTAGACATAGAGATGATATATATGACTCATAAGTACATAAACACAGTTTGAAAAAATATGTACGAGAATGATCAGAGAGAAAGCATATGGCCAATTTTACCAATTTACAAAGTCTTGTTTTATCCATATATTAAGCCTCCTTCTTAAAAGGAAAGAGAGGCCAGTTTAATAAGTTAAATGAGCTAAAAGATAAAAAAATTACTAAAGACTCATGATTTCCATCTGTGTTCCTCTGGATCTGAAAAGTCACTCTTTGCTCTATCCTTATATTCATCTCTCTCTCTCTCTCTCTCTCTCTCTCTCTCTCTCTCTCTCTCTCTCTCTCTCCTCATTCCCATCTTCTCTTCCTCCTCCACCTTTTCCTCTCCTTTTCTCCTATGTTTTTTTACCAACCCCCAAAATACATACAGGTTTCTAAATGTAATCCAGTCTATAAGACTAAAGAGCAATCTGTGAAAATGTAACCAAGAGATGGTAACACTGTGTTTTACTCATTTCTTCTAGGCATAAACTTTTACTTTTTATAGACAAGTTTGCAGTTGGATTCCTTCTTCTGCATAGACTTCCAGATATGTGATTATGTATAATATCACTAATGTATTAGCTTTTCAGTTAATTTAAGTAGTTTGGTCATGGTCCAACCACTGTGTCCAGGCCTTCAATAAAAAGAAGAAAATGAATTTCTAATAGGTTTTTATCTATTGGTAGTATTTTTAACAGCTGCTTATCATTAGCCAGTGGTTTCCCAGAACTTTTTTTTAGCCATTGATAGGTCAATTTGATTCTTAAAATCCAGATCAAATGTTGGGTTTAAACTTGGGATGAGTTTATAGTGTAATCTGCTTCTCCCTTACTTCAACATTTGTATATTAGCACAATCACTTGGGCTCAGATACTTGGAAAATGCTTGTTATTTGTTGTGTGATGATGAATAACTCTTCAAATTTGTGATTCAGAATCTCTGACCTAAGTAAAAGTTTTGACACTATGTTTTTAATCATTTGGCAAAGCAGAGAATAAAATGTGGAGAGTGACTGAAAATTAGATATCAAAAGGTGACCAAGACAATAAAGTGACTTGGCCTCTTGAATAAATATCCTGAGGTTTGGTCACATGGTTTTATTTAGCTTTACTCCTAAATAAAACTTTCTATATATTTTAATAATTAATAGTTATATTTGAATTTTAAAAAAAATAATAATAAGTGTTCAGGAACTGATAACATTGATTAACAAACAGAATAGATTTTATTCTTTAAATAATTTAACTCTGACTTTATATTGATTTATCAAAATTAACTTACCAGATTATAAATTATTTAATACTTTAAGAAAAAATAAGCAGTAACCTGAGATAGGTTAACTAATTTACTCCCCCTTTAACATTATGAATTTATGATATCTAACTTTTATTGTTAACATTTATCACTGAATTAAGAACAGCCACTGGGGAACCACTGGGAAAATGAGCTAAGCCCTCCAAAGGTAGGCAACTGTCGCTTGACATGGGCAGTATGTGGAGCCTTGAGGAGAGGGATCAGACTGTATTTCTGTGCTTGGGCTGGCACCTCGAAGTCCATTCCCTTCAGAGAGACACCTAATCCACTCTTGATATTGGGAGAGGAAATCTGACTTGCCTGGAGTGGATATGCATGCTGAGCTGACACACTTTGGGATTCCTTGCCCTTTTGGGGGAGGGGATGGAGAGAGGGTAGGCTGAAGAATGACTGAGAGGAATTGGGACGAGGGAAGGGAGAGGGAGCAAAGGGATACATGTATAAAAAGGACTTTATTTTATAAATAAAAAAGGAAAGAAAATTAATACATTATATAACACTTAACAACATCTTAATGGTTTGAAGTAAAGAAAAGATAATAAAGGAAGACGAGGTAAGGCTTAGAAACTGTGGCAACATGTAACTCTCTCTACTCATCTACAGTATTGACATTTTCAATTTCTACTCACAATAATGCTTTAAGAGCATGCAAAGCAGTTAATGGGAGATTCCTGATTAGTCTTGAATATCTAGGAATACTGTAAATCACAGCTTAAACTTGTCTTAGAAAATCTTGCTGAATTGATGAATTTACAAATAATAGTCAATTAGTGTACATTTTCACTCAGCAATATTTTTCAGTCTTCTATTCCTTAATAAATTTTTTAAAACTAAGAAATTGATTATTTCACAGTTTCAGAGGTCAAAATCCAAAACAGGTCTTACTAGGTTTTCTGCAATGGATTGAAATCAAGATGTTGGCAAAACTGTGCTCCATCTGGAATCTCTGGAGTTGATCCATCTTACAGAAGCCACCTGCATTCTTGGCTCCTTGTCCCTTTCCATCTTGAGAGTCAGCCATGTGGAATCCCAAAATCTCTCTCTGAATTTTATGACACTCTTACATCTTTTATTTTAAATATCAGCACAACTACATTGAAACCACCCATTTTCTCCATAATAATTTTGGATCTGGAGATCATTAATGACATCTGCAAAATTCCTTTGATGATACAAATTGACTCATGAGCACTTTCTGGAGAGTAAGATATAGACATGTTTAGAGACCATTATTCTTTATACCAAAATTAAAAGTAGGGAATTGCAGAAATGGGTCTCTATATTGTGGAATGTGCCATAATTTTTAAAGCCACTGAAAGTATGTTCTATTTAAACAGCCATGATTATTTGGCTAAAGAGAAAGGAATTTAATTGAAATTTACATAAGAAACTGAAAGCAAAAACACTTATTGTTTTTAAACAATTGTTTTTCCCCTTTTCACTAAAAAAAAATCGTGTGTTGATATTTAATTGGTTAGATGATGTGAACAAAAATTGAGAAATTTGAAAGAATTTATAAGAAGATTGAAATGTTCTATTATAGTAGGATATTATAAATTGTCACTCTAATGGAAAGAGATGGGTTCATATCTTTGTTAATGTAAAACCAAAGACTTACAGGTAAGATAACAAAGAAATATTTGTTACCTGCATCAGATAAAGAGGGAATGAGATTTATCTTTGTATCCATGCCCTCCTCTACAATTATTTTCAGGTAATATATATTACTAATTTGACTAAATTTGATATATTGTTCAATAGTATAAAGTTTCAGTCATGTAAGATAAAAAGTTCCAGAAGGTTACTGTGCAACACAGTGGCATTTATAGTTAACCATACTGCAATATACATGTAAGTCTAGTAAGATGATGATGTCATGTTCTTTTTACTGTACTGAACATTATTAAGTATGAATTTTATGGACCACATCAGTCAATGTTCCAAAGCAGCTCCATACAAAATTCAAAATCATTGATGATGGCATTATTTCCTGAAAGCTAGTAGGATAGCAAATGAAACAGCAACTTCAAACTTTTGATACCATAGACTTGTGAACTTATCTCCTTCTAAGTAACACATGAAATTCAAATGATTAAGAAATAGTAGCCATTAGCGGCTTTTGAAAATTTCTACTTTCCAACTCAGAAGACAAACAACATACTCCATCTAGCATTACCTTCAAATCAGTGTATTTAATAAGTTTCTTGAAATCCATAAACATAATGCACAATGTCAGAATTTGATGTGTTGAAGCTTCACATTTGAGTAAACAAATCTATTTTTTCTGACACTGTAATAAAATAAATAACTCCATGATTTGAAATGTAGGAAAGAGGCTGTGGGAAGATGTAGAACATTTAGTTAGCAGACAGAAGAATCCCCGATTTCAATCCCTAGCACAAAAAAAAAAGAAAAAGAAAAAGAAAGAAAGAAAAAATGAGGAGAAAGAGAAAAAAGAAAAGAAGATAAAAATATGTACTCTTTAATAGTTGGAAAGTTCATGAGACTAGAATAATGTTTTCACCATTGGAGGACATTGTATGAGATGGTTGAGCAAATTGTTTCTTCCTGGTTCTGGCTTGAAGACACACATCATTTCAATCTGCCTCCAACTACATGATGATTTTTCCTCTTTTAAAACTTAAGTGGATATCCTACTAGATAAAACATAAAAATATTAATTATGAAGCAGATTGGAAATTCCAATAAATATGAATAATTGTACTGAAAGTGTTGATACTATATACCATATGCCTTCCATCTATACCTTGAGTACTTCAATGTTGATGTTATAAGGGTAGAATGTCAAAGCCATATGATATTACAAGGCATATAGTTAATACATTGTAAATATTGTACACAATCTACTCCTCAGGTTACATGACATAGATTACTGAATTTTGCAGTTCTGACTACATTGAATGTGAACTACTCACTGGTAATGACAATGTATAAAAATAATTCCTGATAGAAAGTTGTTTAATTACACAACTGTGATTATAAAAATTTATGTGCTTTAAAAAGATTATGTGGAACATAAACACAGAGCAAATAGTTTCAAAAATGAGAAATTGTAAATGGAAACATCACAAACATTCTAAATCTTTCTCAACTTAATGTTGATCTTCTAAATACAGGGGTATAGAATGGAAATGTATCAACCCCTCTCTATTATCTATTTATCCTTGCTTATGTCAGTCTGTCATATCATCAGATCTCTGTGTACATATGTTTATATTCCTAAATATAATTTTAGTATGGTTGTTTTTAACAATAGGTGACAAACTATGTAAAATAATAAATATGTAAATTTTAAAAAGAGAAAGAGAAATTACTCTTTTAAACCTCTCAGGAGTCACACTGGCGACTTCTGCCTCAGTTCTATTTAATATTAATTTGTGATTCTACTAGAAATGCTTGCTTATCATTTATCTGGAAAATCACTTCCTTTATGTGATTGGTACTATTGTTACCAGAAAATATTAGTCATTGTTAAGACATAAGTTAATTAAAATGCATTTAAAAACCATTGTAATGATAAAATATAAGATTTATACAAATTTAGAGAAAACTAATAAGTAACCCCAAAACATTCTTCAACCTGTAATATGTTCAAAAAATTTAATATTTTATCCATATCTGCATTTGAAAATTTTTCCTGAGATTATCCCACTTATCAAATGAATTTAAACAACCTCTTAATTATATAAGTAAGACTTTATTAATGTGACCAGGGACCAAGAGACTGAAAAGGAAGAGGACACATTCTACATACACAAAATGTCAGTCACTTGTTGATAAATATTAAAAACAGATTAATTTATAGGTAAACATTATAAAACAAAAATGCTTTGTAATCCACCTATCATTATAAATACTGATGTTCTTTTACTTATCCAGTATTTCACTTACTATATTGTGTTTAGATTCAGTTTGGTTCATTTCCATTTTCCTGCCCCATCTTCCTCTACTTTTTTCTTCCGAACTTCATGCAGTCTCTCTCTGTTTTTATATTTAATATTCACTGAGTCCATTCAGTACTGCCTGAACATATATGGGACCATATATTGGAGCCTGGTCAACCTCTCATATCCCTGAAGAAAAGTAACTTTCCCTCTCCCAAAAGCATCAACTGGTAATACCTCTTACTTTATTCATGCAGAGAGGGTGGATGCTTGATTTTATGCATATCTTTCACTTTCATCTCAAAAGATCCATGAACATATGAAGATCATTTTTTAAAATCATGTGCCAAAAAGTAATCAAAATAAATCATGTTGGTTTTTGCTTTACTCTTTTGTCTCCAGGATTGACATCTTTAAGTATGTGATCTATGGCATTGCAGCTGCTTTCTTTGTCTATGGAATTTTACTGATGGTGGAAGGTTTCTTCACAACTGGGGCCATCAAAGATCTCTATGGGGACTTCAAAATCACCACCTGTGGCAGATGTGTGAGCGCCTGGGTATGTCATTTCTCTGTACTCAGCATGTAATTTGGATTGATTTTAGTTTCACACAGATATTTGTACTCACCTACAGAAAGCTAAAACATTCTTCAGTGTAACATTTCTTTCAATGATGGCATTCATACAACTTCACAATGAGATTTCTAAATCAAGAGTATTTGTTATAAAATATCAGTTTTAAATTTTCTAATCATATGTACTGCTAATTTTATTTGTACAAGAAGAAACATTTATTAATTTATTGTTATTTATTTTAAAGAACCTTGGATTACCATACAAAATAATAGACATCCTTTCTCTAAACATATTCTTTTAAACATATCATTGTGTTAAGCTATATATTTGAGGGGACTATACCATAAAGTTTGTTTTTATAAACTCATTAATGTTGGTCTTCAACCTTTATTCATGAGCTGTTTAGTAGTAAATCAGACCAATCTTCACAACATAGAACTAATGAATTACAAAGCATGTATCTGCTAATGCATAAGATTAGTAAAAACCAAATGCAATATAGTTGAAGATGTTGTATGTTTTATGCAGAATAGTTTTCCCACAGTGAATCAATGAAAAACACATTCTTTACTGACTTTTTTCTAGTTTCTCATGACAAACAAGAACAAGTATTTAATTGCAGTGCAGTAAGTTATAAAATGAAAGTTACAAGGAATAATAAATTACTTCAGTCTCACAGAAAAAGTAAACATAATTATTACCAGCAAATCCTTATATTGAACAACTTGTTACCAATTCTATGGTGCTACTTTGTCATGATATATTTTATATATAATAAAATAGACCTGGGATATCAGAGAACAGATCTACCTCTCCAGCCTTATTTTTTTTTAACTTGGTTGAGTTGTGAACATCTATTTATGTCTAGAAGAAACCCTTACTATATTTTCTAATATGTAATATAGATGTGTGTGAGGAGAGCTGGAATTTTAGTAATGTGACTTAAGCTTTAAAAAAGGAATTGCCACCTAAATTCTTTGGATTGGTAATACCAAATTTCAGATCCAAAGGAATCTTAAATTGATCTAAAAAGTGTGCATATTCAGCTTTTGGTAATATTTAAAGTGTTTCTACACAAAAAGGCAAGTTTCTAACCTTAATTTAATTTCTAGTTTGCAAATAGTGTAAATAAATTCAGTAAATGATAAGCTTTTCTATTATTGTGATAAATCATGACAGTGTTCTTGTAAAGCTTAGTAAGTCTTTTATCTTCTCTGAGTCAGTGTTGACCTATTTGACAAAAAACAATGTCATCTTTGAAGTTTTGAGTCCATGATACTATACAGGTGAAAGAACAAGAGAAAGGGATCTATGATCTCTAATGGCACAAAATGTCTCACTGACAGGACAGTTGAAGTCAAATGTGATGTTTTTACAGAATAGTGAAATTATCACATAGTAAAAATAATCACAGAGAAAATTCACATCTGTGTAAAGATGATTATCTGCCTGTCATTCAGTGTCTTAAAAGGAATTTAGAATACCTCTTTTTATATTTGATCATGAGCCACACTATTTTTCTACAATAGTAGCAATTGTGTCATCTGTCACACCTAACACCCCAGAAGGTTGGCAGCAGCAGCTTCAATGGCTATGCAGCAGATAGGCAGCCCACAAAGATATGACTGCCCACTTCTATAACACCTGTTCTAGCATCTAGGCTTGATCAAAGCTGAGAGAAGCAGAAACTGCACTCCTCAGCACTGTATAGAATAAGTCTGTGACTACCTTTGTCCTGCATTCATGAAAGGCCCAGTTCCAAGGTCCATGACTCCACTGATCCTGCCCTTATTTTCTCAGCATTCTCCCTGCACCCAAAATTCTGGCTAGCTATTATCCAACCAGTTTTTTTTAATTAATAACAAGAGCAACACATTTTCACAGCATACAAAAAGATTATTCCACAACATTCTTACATTAATAGTAATAGAAATTTGTCATACAATTGCTGTTTTTCTATGAAAATTAAGATGCATTAAAAATAAGTTGTTATTAAATAAAGCTTCATCAGCACAAACTCAATTATGTTTCAAAGCTATATTAGATCTCCAACCACAAAGTGATGATTGATATTATCTCCACTCCATGGATGCTCTTGAAATCACATTTTGGTTTGCATATATTCTTTCCCTCATATAGCAGCAAGACAATATGACAATTTAATTTTCCAGGCTTTTGTTTGCAATTTACTATATAAGGCACATCAAAATGTACAACAGCAATCTTAACCTTTGAGGATGAAGTAGTTAATGACTTTACTGAGTCATCACAGAAGATGTTGTCATGTTGTCAAGTAACATAATTTATTTATACCATCATATAAATAGCATTATGTTAAGTAACTCAAATATTATTGAGTTCATTTAAATAGAGTAATATCAAACTTACTAAACATAGAATTGTTGCCTTTATTCTTTCTCATTAAATTTTATATTAGAAATACTGGTTGTTTTACAATGTAGGAAACATTTAATGTACCATAGTAAGATTTGTTATAGAAATTCATATATATAACTGGAATACCACTGTAGGTATTAGAATATATCCATGTGGGGCTGGAGAGATGGCTCAGTGGTTAAGAGCACCGTCTGCTCTTCCAGAGGACCCGGGTTCAATTCCCAGCACCCACATGGCAGCTAACAACTGTCTGTAGTTTCAGTTCCAGGCAAAGACCAAGGCAAATAAATAAATAAAGTTTTTTAAAAAAAAAATATTAAAAAAAAAGAAAAAAAAGAATATATCTATGTATGTCATGGTATTTGCATTTTTAATCCAAATGGGTATAAAATAATAGAATTTTAAGATTTATTATCTTCTGAAATTTATAAAATTTAATTTTCATAAATGTACTTGCTCCAAAAGTTAAATAAAGAACCTTACAATTAAACGTTTACAAGCACCTGATAGAAACTGAAAGGAGGAAAAGTGGTCTTTCCTTGGGAAAAGGACACCAATGGTTGGTTGTTTATGGCGGAAGTTTATTCTTTTTTTTTTTTTCCTTCTTTATTTTGTATTTATCAAAAAAAAAACACAGTAAAAAGAATTTAAAATGTGGAAGAGTTAACAATAACTATACAGAGGATAAGAATGATAAGCATGGCTTATCAAGGGTGGAAATACAAATAAGATTGCTACACATACATTTTTTTGTGTTCATCTTTCCCTCTGAATTTTTTTTTC
>PVIH01010950.1:0-71944 GCA_004025045.1 Sigmodon hispidus
AGGGAGGAAGGAAGGAAGAAAAAAGAAAGGAAAAAGGAAGACAGCAGCAACAAAACCCCAATAAATAAATAAATTAGAATGTCTCTCTTTTTGCAAAGGTCTTTTCCCTACGAGTCTCTCTTTTCCTCTCTAAATGATAAAAATGCATACAAGGCCAGCATCACAGTGCATATACCAAAAACAAAACAAAACAAAACAACATCAACAAAAAACTGAGCTTATTCCAACATTCCTCTGCAGCCTCATGTACTCTTTCTTTTTTCTGGGTTGTGTATGTAGATATGTTGTTTGTATGGGGGCAGGATACATTACATGTGCCTATGGAAGCCTGGAGTTGGTATGTTCCACTCTTCTCCACTTACTGAGGCAGGGTCTCTCTGGACCTGCATGCACCATCCCAGGGGCCCTGTGTCCCTAGCACTGGGCGCAGTTGGCATGTCCACCCACTTCAGCACACGGGTGCCGAAGATCTCAACTCTCCTCACTCGATGCAGCAAGAGCTGTCCCCCAGACTTCTCTTCTGCCTTCTCTCCTCATCTTTTAAATGTTTTCATTCCTCCAAAGTGGAACTCAACATTCCCCTGGGTATTTTAGACTTCATGATCTCGCCACCTAAGCACATTTCTCTGTCTGTGAAATCCTTAGCGTCTTTCACCTCAAGGCCAACCCAGGTACCAAGTGGCCAGCATCCAGCCCTCTTGCCTCACTCACACGCTGCCCTTCAGTCCAACCCTGCATTTTCAAAAAGGGAATTTACCATTCATCTCTTATTTTTAGCCTTGGCCCTGAGGACAGGTTCAACTTCTTCAGCCTGTCCCTCCAGCTCTGCCTAGCCTTTATTTTGTGCCCACATGCCACAGGCCTATTGTGGCCCAAGGGAAATAGAAAGGTCAGAAAAATCTTCCGTCCTTGACAGCACATCAAGAGGCGGCCCTTCTCTGATGTACTTCAGGATAGGATATCATCCGGGGCAATGAAAGTGGAGGAAACATACAGACCACGCAAAGGATGGGACGCTGCAGAGATCGGTGCTGGGAGACAAAGGAACGGGGATTTCAAAACCAGATTAATGCACTGGAAAGTGATCACATGACAGAGGACTGCATGAGGAGGCAGAAAAGGACTCTGGATTGGCTAGCAGGGCAGCATAGAGACAGAAAGCGCACTGGGGGCTCCTTTTCTTTTTTTCTTCCTATAATTAAAAATAGATTTCTTCTTACATAATATATCACACTTACAGTTTCCCCTCCCTCTGCCCCTCCCACGTCCATCTAGATCTATCTCCTTTTGTCTCTCACTAAAAAATAAGGAAACTTCTAAGGAAAAATAATAAAATATAATAAGATTTAAAAAATTAGCACATCGGAACAGGACATAACAGAAGGAAAATATGCCAAGAAAAGGCAAAGAAACGGATGTAGATGCAGAGAATATACATACATAAAGAAAGAAGAAAAAATTAAAAATATATAAATAAAATTTAAAAATAAGATTTAAGAAAAAATTCCTGACATTATAAGACAAGGAACCTCTAAAGATACCAACTGAATTCATTTTCTGTTGCCCATCTACTGATGGGCATGCAGCCCACCTTGAAGGGTAGTTTGTTAGCTCAATGAGATTCCAGTGGAGAAAATTAAATGTCCATTTGCAAGTTATTATCAAGTAGAGCCTGCTTGGGTTTGGGATGAGGGGAGGTGTTCAACTTCTCCTTTTAGCTCTAGGACCCAAACTGGAGCAGACCATGTGGGACTGCGCTGCTGCTGCCCTCAGCCTGTGAGTCCCTATGTGCATTCATCTGCTGATTTAGAGGGCTTTGCTCTCCTGGGTCCTCCACCCCTCTGGCTCAGAGTTCCCTGAACCCTGAGGGGGAGGATTTGATGGAGACATCTCACTTTGATCTGAGGGTTCCAAGGTCTCTCACTCTGCACGCTGTCTGGCTGTGGGTCTCTGTATTTGTCCCCATCTGCTGCAGAGAGAGCTTCCCTGATGATGGCTGAGCGAGGCACTACTCTGCTTCCCTAGTCCGAGTCTACACTGCATCTTGTACAGAATGCCCTAGAAACATGAACTGGGTGGGGGGCAACGACCTTACAAACAGAGATAAGGCAGACAGAAAAGGGAGCGTGTATTTTCTCCTGTCATCATCTAGCTGAAGTGCTAGCAGATGGACTGTCCCAGCACAGGCTCCTCCTGCCAACCACACCCTGTCCTCTGATCGTGCCGCACACCGGCCAATATAACTCAGGGCGATGGCTACTCCTCCAATGCACATTCTTAGCCTGTCCCTCTCTAAATACACGGTTTTTCAAGTAATTGGTAGAGTCCAACAACAAATGGCTATAAATAGGCATTGAGTATATAAAAAAAGGGAAACTAACCAAAAATATTCATCCTCAGCCTATGATTAAGATGATGAGCACAGAACAGGCTGGATTGTCTGTTTTCTGGCTTGGGATGAAAGAAAAGAAGACTGCCCCCCCAACCCCCCCAGCATGGCATTTAGTGAAATCCCAACCACAAATCCTCACAGAGGATCCAAATGCCTCACTGAAGACCAAGCTCTTCCTGAGGGGCTCAGTTCATATTCCAGTTTGCAGGAAAGACATGTCTGGGCTCTGAGCACATTTTTGGACAAGGATGAAATGATGTTAATAGTTAATTTGGAAAGGGGGGCGGGGGCTTGCCTGTGGTTCAGCCATGATGGCTGTCAGGCGGGCCATTCCAGAAATGCACAGTCCAGCTGCAGCAATGACAGCCACAATGCAGAGAACTGGAGCTGGGTGGCATTCTCCCAAGCACAGTGCCCACAGTACTGCTGACCACTGCCCAGATCCAGGGCTACCCAAGCCCTATAATCACTGCAATAAGGGCCATGAGGTTCTCTAGCCAAGGGTACAAGAGCCAATAGCAAGACAGCTCTTCCTTGCCTCCCCTGGTTACTGGTAGTGGCAGGTGGATTTCTATGAGTTCAAGGCCAGCCTTATCTACAAAGTAAGTTCTAGAACAGTCAAAGCTGTTACACAGAAACACTGTCTCAAATAAATAAATAAATAAATAAACAAACAAACAAACAAACAAATAACCAACCCCCAAACAAACAAACCCAGCAAAAACAACAGTAACAAAAAGAATTGCCACCAAGTCTTGAGATCTGCTTTGGAAAGCTTCGTTCTCAGGGAACCCCAGCCTTCCAGGTCCCTGGAGTCTTGGTCTGCTTTGAATTGTGAAGTTTGACTATGAAGGTCAATAGACAGTTCTCTCAAGGTTTCCAAAGACTTGGTCTTTTCCGAACAGCCTGAGCAGACATTCACAATCCAGAGTTTCCTAAACCATGCCAGTCTTGAGGTACCTCACACATCCTGTGACAAAGGAAAGACACTGAGTCCGCTGGACGGCTACTCTGGAGAGAGGGCATGGGGCAGGAATATCTGTCTGCGTCTCTCCTATTCCCCTCCCCCCCCCCCCCCCCCCCCCCCCCCCCCCCCCCCCCCCCGCTCTTATCGGAGCGGGTAGGAGGGACTCACCACGCCCACTACCTTCCTGTCCTCTTATACCAGTGGGAACTTGCACTCAGGAGAATCTGCTCCAAAAGCTCCCACTTCTAAACCTGCATCTGGAAAACTAATCAACAGAGGGACAAAAACTAAATAGAACTGAACTTTCGTCTGACAGAATCAGGCACATTTACAAAAAGCACGGGGAGAGGCATGTCATAATGGAGGCTTCTTTTTCTCAGAGGATAGTGCCCTGCAGAGGCTCTGAAGAGCAAAGCCCCATGGGTGAACTCTGAAATATGGGCAGTTGGTCTGATGGCCTCTCTTGGCTTTGGTACAGTGTGCCATATGACTAACTATGGGCTGGTGGCTATTGGGTACCAAAACACAGTGAGATGAAGGAAAAGGCCATAGAGATCAACTATGATCCTTAGCAATTCTCTCCCAACCAGGGGAAATGATAATGTGCAAGGACAGAAAAATGCTAATTGTCCTGATTTGACCAAGATGCATTATAGACATGTATCAAATTATAATAGCCTGATTGTGTCAATTTTAAAAAATCTCAAACCAGGCTTAGTGATGCACACCTTTAATCCCAGCACTCAGAAGACAGAGGCAGGAGGATCTCCCTGTGAGTTGGAGACCTGCTTGGTCCACATAGTGAATTCCAAGACATTCAGAGCTACATATTGAGACTCTATCTTCAAACAAACAAACTTTAACTGGGGTTGTGGCTCATGCCTGTAATCTCAGTATTGGGAGACAGACAGACAGAACTGCTGTGGGTCCCAGGGTGGTCTGAACTTCCATGAAAGATCTCATCTCAAAACCACAATAACAACAACAGAATCCCAAACAAAGCAAAAACCATCTTGATAAGACAGAAAACTCAAAAGCTAGATTTTGTGGAAAACACTGATTTTGCAACTTCTTTCTTGGGGGAAAAAAGGGTTGTAAATAGGAAGATCAGAATATTTATCCCGGGACACTTCATGAAAGTCCCAGAGTCGCTTCCTGAATTGGCAAAAGCACACAGGCAGGCTGGAAGCTGTGCGTGGACCTCTGCTTCCCACCCAAGATGCTCAAAGCCTCCCTTTGGGATTGAAATGGCACTCCTTCCTGAACTGCCTAAAACTGTGCATTTTAGAAAGGGTCATATGTTAAATACCACATTAGAAAAATGTTGAGCATCTTTATTGTATGAGGGCAGTACACAGTGCTACAGGGATGACAGAAAACCATTAATTCTTTTTCTTGGCTTGAGGGTGTGCTAGGTAGGTATAATGGGAGGACCATATATAGTCAAGCAGTTTAGAGTCATGTAGAAGAACGGATGTCAAAGGAATGGCAATGTCCCAACTACTATTTTTTTCTTAATTAGAGAAAGGAGTTTTTCACATTGGCATGATTTACAGTGTCTGCATGAACTGAGGTTTTGGGTAAGCTCCCTGAACCCCTATGTGTAGCTGGTGGGGAAGGCAAGGATTCCCAGAGAAGGTGAGACTCCGGTGAGGGTCACGAGGATTTGAACAGTGGATAGAAACAGGTGATCTTGGGCAGAGGCGATGGGGTGTGGCAGGAAATAAGTCTGGATGGGAAGATGGTTGGGCATTCTGGCTGGCTGGAAGGGGTCAGAATAAGAACAGACTGGGAAGAACAGGTTGCTAGGCTTGGTGATGATGTATGACTAAGCTCATCCCTCAGGAGGCTGCAGCAGGAGGATAATCTGGGTCTCTCAGAAAAAAAGATAAAAGGAAACAGATGGGTTGGGTCAGTGTCAAGTCCCCCAACTAGAGAAAGAGAAATATCTGCATTAACTGGAAGCCTGTGCCCCCTTTTTTCTGAGCAGGAATAAAAGGCACATTCAAAGATGCATCTCCACAGTCTCTGCTTGCTGAGTAAGCTGTAAAATGACTTAATACTGTCAAAATGTGATCACAGATGGCAGCTAGGATTAAGTGCTCCAGAAGGATGGTTTACATCACAACTATATAAATGGCCATTCTATATTAGCTCAGAGCCTTGTTAGACAAATGTGGAGAAGGCTCTGGCGTGGACGCAGAGGTAACACAGAGGAAAATCCAGGTCCCCCGATGGGGCTCTTAGCCTCACAAATAAATGAATTAGAGATGGACTCAAATGGAGGCACAATAACAGTTTTATTAGAGATTAAAAGAAAAACCCCAGGGCAGGCAAGCTGTGACCCTCAGCAGCTGCCTGGAGGAGGTGAGTGGAGGGGAGAAGAACATGGAGGTCAGACACAGTGGGAAGAGAGGATTCAGAGGACGAGTAAGCCACCCCCAGTGTGGGAGAGCAGAGTACCAAGTATCAGGGGAGGAGCCCAGGAAAGAGACAAAAGAAGACGGGTACCGCTGCACTTCCCCACTGAGAACAGATTACCCTGCCAGGCCCTTTAGCTGGGCTCAGCCTCCCAGGAGATGGTACTGTGTCGCCTGCTCCATATCCTCCAAAATAGCATGCTGATAACACTTGTTTTCTCCTTTGTAAGATAACAGAGTATAAGAGCAGCTGTCTAGGCCTGGATTGGAATATGCTCCTTTACCCTCCTTATGAACAAACATGTGGCCTTGGCAGCTCAGTGATCTCGGAAACACCACTTGGAAGAGGCCCCATTTCACACTGTCTAGAAATAAGAAACGCGTGTCTACTCTGTCTTAGCTCACACACACCAGGCCTGTTCAGCTGGCAGCAGCATTTCCATCCCCTTGTCTGGGGTCTCATCTCATACTACTGCCTTTGCTTGGAATGTTGCAATTGTGTTACCTACTCTAGCTGGAGTGAACCTGGGAAAGCAGGGCCTAAAAATGAGGTAGACTAAAGTCTCGCATAGTAGCTAACTTTATTTAGAGCATCAGACAATTTATACTGGGAAGGTTAAGAAGAATCGTATGAGTAAGGTGTGAAAGCACAAGGACAAGCCACTGTGGCAAAAATATGTTTTTCCATAGCGGCATATGAATAATAACAGCTGAAGTAAACTCAGTCTATGTGCTATATCAGGAAGAAACAGAAAACATATGCTAAGAACAGCTCTGTGTCTTGAAGAATCCGAGATCACAAAACTCTTATATTGTTTTCTTGTAGTTTTCGCAGGAGCACTCACAATTCTCCAACGACTTCACTCCTAGATGCACATTGTACAGGGATACTCCAGACATTCTGAGCTCTGCTGGTCCAGCCTGGGCTTTCCCCACTGATGGTATCTTCACATCTGTTCTTTCCTCCACCTTGGGAACTTATTACACAACCCATTGCCTGGATAATTCCCTCTCGAGGCCCCTGATCAAATCATATTGGCACAGAGGCATTTTTCACCTCCCAAGTTAACCTAGCCCTTTTCATCTTTTATGACAAGCATATACTTTAACTACATGTATGTGTCTTTTCTAAGAACAGCTGGGTTCATGACTCTTTTGCGCAGCCATGTAATATACATTTTGCCTTACACAAAGCTTTAGAATATTCACACAGGAAAAAACAAGTGGGCAAAGAGGAAGGCTGGAAACTATTCCTTCCCCACCTACTTAGGCCAACTAAACCCAGCCACCCTTGCAGGCCTAGAGATAACTCCAGTGTCCAAGTGTGACAGTGAATCTTTGTAATACTTTGAATCTATGTAATCATACCTGTGGGTGAAGATTCAAAGATGCTGATGAAGACACATAATACATAAAGCTGTATGAAGAACTACATGGAAAGCAAGTGAAGAAAAGCCTGTGATATGTGAAGGAGTCCCCCAAGCCCACGCTAAGGTAACAGAAGGGCAGAGCTCATGGGTGTGGGCTGACCCTGCCCTTTCTTCCTGCCGTAGTTTTTTTTTTTTTCTTACCATATTTGCTGCTAGCCATAGGGTTAGTTCTTTGCACCAGGACACAAGCATATAAAATGGCTCTGGAGGTTCCCACCAAATCCGTTCATTCAACACTAACAGTTTGATAAATATCACTAGGTAAAAGAGTGCACAGGAAATCTGAAGTCACAGCTATTTTGTCAGTGATGTAAATGGGAAGGTAGGCATGGAAGGTTGCTGATGCTGAGTGGAGACAGCATAGAAGTAGGCTATTTTATCTGATTGTATCTGGAGTCAGTGGAAAGATATGTAAAGAAATAAACTCAGCTTGTGGAGATAGCTCAAGGGCTGAGTTATTCTGGGCAATCATAGGGACCTGAGTTAGAATCTCCAGCTCCCATACATGGGAGCACTGCATGAGGTGCTAGACCACTAAGGCTTACTGGCTGGTCAGCCTGTGACTGCCTTCAGAATTTATCCAGAGGTACGAATGATTCAAGCAGTATATAGATTGGAACTCTTTCTCTCATGAAACACAAGGCTTTGTTTGTTATTCCAAATAATTTGCCCGTCGCTGAGATAGGAATTGTGTTTCACTCAGGTTATTTCTTCACAGAGCTCAGTCAGGCTCTTGCAAAGTAAACCATGAATGCCAAGGCAAGAGAGGTTCTGAGGAAGAGCATGCTCGCTGCAGATGGTACAGCAGAGTGCCCATCTGAGTCTTCCTCCCCCTCCTCACTACCTACTCTGTCATTGAGGTCTGTCAGGGGAAACATACACGCTTCTCTTGAGAAAATAAGTAACAGATAAGCTAGAGCAGAAGGAGGGGCTAGGAACAGCTCACTTTCATGTGACATAGAAGAAACTGGAATCCACAGAGCTGGTCCAACCTCCTCACACACTCGAAAACAGCCTTAGCACCTTGGAGGGATCAGGGAAAATCTCTTAACATGGCAGATTAATCCACTAAAACTAACAGCCAAACGCAGCAATGGAGGCTGTACCCCAATGCTTTCAAAGAGTAGACCCTAGAGAGGAAACAAAAATGGCGGTTCTTACTTCGGTGGCTGATGACCGGTAAGGACTGGTCCTTCCACCTCTTCTGTCCTCACAGCTCACCAACAGCTCTCTCTCTGCTTCTAACATCAGCCCTTTTAGCTGCCCCCTTCTAGGGAAAGTAGAGATGTTGTTGACGGTCCCATGTGTGTTTTCTGAAGTCTATAGTCAGGGCCAGCTGAGGACAGCAGCTGTCTCAGGCTCCTTGCTTAGAGTTCAGCTCACAGAGAGCCTTGCAAATATTTGCCAATCAGAGGTGACTGGCACTGGCTTGGGGGTTTCTGTAAGAACCCATCTAGTGCTTCTTAGAAGCAGAAAGTTCCTCACAGCTTTCCTCAGAAGAATATGTACTACGTGCTCCTGTGAGGGTACGTGCATGCTGGTGTCCATCAACATCGGTGCCTGCCTGAGACAGAATCACATTCCTGTTCTGTTTGAGAAGTGTGCATAAGGAAACATAAAACAGACCTCATTTTATTTTAAATAAGACTAATGTTAATTGTTCTTAGGACTGGACCTTTTTTCCCCTCAACATTAAAACTTTTTTTTTCTTTTGGATTTAACCAAGTTTTGCTAGATGCAGCCAGTTTGACATGGTGAGGGATGTCAGCTTCGTGGAAGGTATGTGGCACAATTTAAAGCCAAACCCTGAACCCCTTTAAAGAACAAAGAAATATTTTATATGCAGGAAGGAAGGGAAGGAGGGAAGGGAAAGGAAGGAAGAAAGGGAAGGAAGAAAGGAAAAGGAAGAAAGGAAGGAAGGAAAAGGAAGGAAGGAAGGAAGGGTAAGTAGAACACACGCTGGCCAGGGCCCCATGGCAATGGTCTCCACAAGGCTATTGTAAACAGGGCCTTCTCCAAATGATTGCTGAGTGGCATACAAGCAATGGGCTTAATCCTATAATCACATCAGGTTTATCTGATACTGATTTACTTTCCCATTTCCCACTTATCTGTGGTGAGAATCGGCATGCCAGTGAGGCCCACAGGCAGCTCCTGTTACATCTCCAGGACCTGCACCATGATTTGACAGCAGGCGTGTACTAAAGGTTGGCTAAGCACACAGAGAACAGTGTTTTAGAAGGAGTGGCGTCTCCTCCCACAGCAGAAGAGCTGCCTCTGAGAAAGCAAAGCTCACTCTTCCAGGAGCTAGAATTTTCTGGTTCTCTCTGGCAGACTAGAAAAAGAAGTCAGAAAGAGAAGTAATGATGTGGGGGTATTCTTATAGTCAGCATACCTGTCCTTGATGAGGGATCTGCCTGGGTGAGCTGGAATGTCCACAGATTAAAAGTCTGTGGCTCACTGACTGGGTCTGCATCATCTCTGCAGGCCCTGATGCTTGCTTGTCCCAGGTATGGAACATCCCAAGACAGCAGCTGTTTGTTTTAGTTTTTTAGATTTTTAAATTTTATGTGTAAATGTTTATGTATGAATGTGTACCATGTGCATGCCTGCTATACACACAGATCAGGAGAGGGCCTAGAAAGAACCACCATCTGGGTGCTTGGAGTTGAACGTGGGTCCTCTTCTCTCCAGCCCCAAGACAGCAGTTCTGTAACAGTGCAAGTCAGGAACACTGTGGTGGGCCCTGTGAGCTTGGATGTATAGGGCCCCAGCCTTGCTACTTTCTAGCGGGGTAGCCTGGGAGCATAAACAACTTCACTTGCCTATGACTCATTTTATTCAACTGAAAAATGGGAATATCAGCACCTACTTTCATGGTTGCTGTGAGCACTGAATGAGCTATTGGGGACCAATGGGTAAAGAAGCAAGTAGATGACATAAAACACCAGAGAGAAGATTGTAAAGTTTTACCATTATTGTCAAAAATACCTTCTCTGGGCTACCCTGCCCTTTACCCTCTCACCTTGCATTGTTTAGCAGTGTTGAGCAGAAAGAAATAAAACTTGAGAAAATAATGATAAAAAGGTCAGTGTCAAAGGTCCACTGATGGATAGAACTATCTCCTTACATCTGGTGTGGTTTGATTTTGTGGGGTTTCATTGGTCGTGGGTTTTTTTTTTTTTTTGTCAGGGAGCAGGTGTCAAGACAGGGTTTCTCTGTGTAGCCCTGGCTGTCCTGGAACTCTGTAGACCAGGCTGGCCTCAAATCACAGAGATCCTACTGCCTCTGTCTCCCAACTGCTGGAACTGAAGGCCTGTGCTGCCACTAACCAGCTTATTTTTGTTGTTGTTTCTGTTTTTTGTTTTGTTTTTAGACAGTGTTATTCTCTATAGCAGAAGGAGCTGATCTCAGACTCAGAGAGTAGCTCAGGTTGGCTTCCATCTTTAGTGACCATTCTGCTTTGACCTCCCAAGTGCTGGGATTACAGTATAAACCACCTCATGTTCACACCGACAGCTAGAGATGACTGACACAGCATCTTCAGAAGCTTACCAGACACAGAGTGCAGTGTCAGGGTTGGTCTCCTTTGCTGGACCTGTTACAGCACTGACAGTTTCAGCCTCTTTTACACATGCAACGAGACTAGTGTGAGATAATGCTCTTGCACATTGTAAAGTCTTGTCATTCATATTGGTTTAATAAAATTCTGATTGGCCAGTAACCAGGCAGGAAGTATGGGCGGGGCAATCAGACAAGGAGAATTCTGGGAAGAGGGAAGACAGAGACATGGTCACCAGCCAGATGCAGAGAAAGCAAGATGAAAATGCCTTACGAAGAAGAAAAGGTACCAAACCACATGGTTAAATACAGATAAAAATTATGGGTTAATATAATGTAAAAGCTAGATAGTATTATGCTTGAGCTGCTGGGCCAGTATTCACTATAATATTAAGCCTCTGAGTCAATTATTTGGGAAGTGGTTGTTGGGTACTCGGGAACTGTGCGCAGAAGAATAAACATTCCACTACAACTAGACTTCCAAAACCCATAGCCATGTCCCACTAAAGGCTACTATTAAGTCCCAGTCAGCCATTCTTCCTTCCCTGCTCTCCTGTCATTCACCTGCTCCAGGGCACCCACCTCAGCCTTACAGACTTGAGTGAGAATACTCCATTGTCTGTCTCTCCGGTCTCCTAACTGACTGACCTCTGTATTCATCATCACCGACAGTCCTGGTGACATACGGAATGTGATGTGTATAACTTTGTACTTACCACATTGAATACAGAAAGTTAGCCAAGGTGGCCAACTAAAACAGGTAGATAGACACCCCTGAAGACACTGCCACCCCTCTTTTGTCTTCTCTGGCGGAAACAGTCACCAGGCTTTTCTTCCACTTTGGTTCACAATCAGACCTACTGTGTGCAGACCCAGGAGGGTGAGAATGGCCAAAGATAACTGGTAAGCATAGAGCATTCCACATCATGTTAGAGTGTGGCAGCAGAGGACATGGTTTGCAAATAAGAGGGTTGGTGAAAAACCCATTCTAGAAAATGCTATGCTAATGGACTAGGGAGCCTCTCTGGTCTAGAGGGAGACACAAAGGAAACATTTGAGAGGTTAAATAATTCAACACAGAAACTGCCTTCCAATCTGGCCAGAGGTCTCCAGTCTCTATCAGAAAGCCCATCTTCTTAGGGAACTTCTCAATAGTTCCAGTTCTACAGAAGCATCTTGTTTTCAGACACTCCCTAGCCACTTCCCCCGGGACACAGGCACATTGCAAAGGGCATGCTTCCTTCTCTCCTACCACACAGTTAAGAGACAGTGACTCCTCACTGGAGAAAGGCAAGTGAGGGCAGGTGCCTCCGCCCACAGCTCAGAGCATAGTCCATAGGGAGGAAGGAACTGAATTTCCAAAGACTTTGAAACCTATTTAAACCTAAGGAAAGGCCTTTTAATGGGAGCCAGCACTGGCCTCTACTAACTAGGATCCTCAAGTGACCTCGAAAGGCAAAGAGACAGAATAAGAGAGTCTAAAGACGAATATCCTAAGAACAAAATGGTCCTCCACCTATTGAAACAGCCACCTTGTCATGAAAAATACCAGACACTCAGAAAAGCCAACTAAGTGTTAGAACAAATATATTTATAATCCCAGTAAGACTATAACATTAAAACTGAGTAAATATGGGAAGATGAACAGCCTTCCTAGAATATTAAGGACATTTCTCTAGTATCTCTCACTATTCAGTTGGTGTTTGAATTCCTAACTCTTCTCAATCATTCTGTGTGTGTGTGTGTGTGTGTGTGTGTGATATGTTTGTGTGGGTTTGTCCTTGTGTGTCTATGCACAGAGGGCAGAGGTCAATTGTTTTTGTTTTTTAATTTGGTAGCATTCAACTCTAGCATTTTTTTTTAAATTCTTGTTGGTTTGTTTGTTTTTTTAAATCTAGTCTCTCACTGAACCATAGTTCACCTCCCTAGCTAGGCTGGCCAGCCAGTGAGCTCCAGGGACCTGCCCATTTCTACTTTCCAGTGCAGCGACCACAGAGCCATGTTGCAACACCTAGCTTTTACATGTGTGCTTGAGAGCTGGGCTCAGGTCATCATGCCGTATGGCGAACACAGCCTGAGCCATCTCCTCGGGGCCCCGGTCACTTTTCTGATGAAGTCTGTGACCTCCTAAGTGGCTGGTAGGACACTGAGCAGGGGTAAGTATCAGTCAGACCTTAGCATGCTGGCAAGGGCATCCTGTACTGGGTGATCCACATTCAATTGGTGTTGCATTTATACCTTTGAACAGAGAAGCACTCCCACCAATGCATTTTCCTGACTTCCGGAGCCCAAGGCACTTCCAGAGCCAAATACTTTTGAAGGCCTCAAGGGACCAATTTCAGTCAGAGTCCTCAGTTCAGTGAATTCTCCTGCCACTAAGCTATGCTGCAAGGTGCTGGGTGTCTTTGGCTTGGGCTAAAGACATCTAGGATAATTTTTCGCTGGACCTGTAGTAGGTGGGGAAGTCACCAATAAATATCAACTGTCCCACAGGCTCTGTTTTTATTTCCTCCATTAATCAGAGCTAAAACGTTAAAGGTTTTGTTGGCTGGTCTGAACTGGCAAACAGTTAGCTTACAAGAGAGAAGCTTGGGGCCCAAGAATGGTCTGTGGGAAACACCAGGAAGAATGAACAGGTCTCCAGCCCACCCCTGGGATAAATAATCCCATTGTGATGAGCTAATAAGAGCATACAAAATGCTGATGAAAAATCAATCAGTATCTAATTCTATCAAGAAAGTTAATGTGGTGCTGGACAGTAAGACCCAACATGAAGGGATCCATTTAAAATGGATCTCAAAGGGTGAATATAGTTTGGCCACATGGAGATGCAGGAAAATACAGTGGGGACCAACGATCAGCTGAAGAGGTGTGCATGTGGCTCAGGGACAGCAAGGGGATAATGCTAAGCAGACCCCAATCTGAATAGGGGCTCTGCGGTAGGGCTGGTGCCAGCTTTCCCTGGGATCAGGCATGAATGACTCATGTGACATGGAGGAAAGGCCAGGCCTGATTGGTGGGGAGGTCTAAGGGGATGTACCCTTCAACTAATCCCACCTTTCATCAGGAGTCTAGAACACCGTTCACTGGGCCATGGCTGACAGGCTGCAGGGCCTGGCCCAACACTAATTGTGTGGTATTGGACACCTGATCACATCTGCCACCTCATTCCAGGGTCCTGCTGTGATAGTGTCCTGGCTATATGCCTAGTAGATGGGGCTTTCCTGTGGGTCTGGAAGGTTTCCTGGCCCATTATACTCTTCAAGTTCCACGCCCTCTTGGCTGTCCTTAGGACTTCCAGCAACAGACAGGAACCCAGTGGTTGCTGGGTACAGGCACTAGAAGTGATGAAGTCTATGCCTTAGACTACGTAAGCAGGATGCAGCTCTAGTCTTTTCTGCAAAACCTTCGTTATTTGATTTAGGGGACAGTCACTGAGCCTGCTACACAACAAGTCATAAGGAGGGAGTGATCCTATCTATATACAGCACTGGCTTTCTGACTCTATCAAATACCTGGTCCACCGGGTCCTGTGCTTCTGAGAAAACTGACTTGGGAAATGTCAGGTAGAAACAGCACAGTGGGAAATCTTTGCACTGAATGCTCAGTGGAGTCCGTGCCTGGCACTTATTTGTTTCTCATTTGCTTTGGAAAGAGATTGTCTCCAATTTGGAAATCCACATTCCATTTGGGAAAGCAGACCAGATTTCTGCTGACAAGGAGTTTGGAAGCGGGTAGATTTTTGTCTGTTTTTGCCATGTGAGCTCATTTTCTGGCGACACACTACCCGGTTCTCATTCAAGATGCTATCAAGGCTGTACCTTCAAACACGAAGCTTTAATGCTCAGTGGATGGCTTGTGAGTTTTTATTTAGGATGCATTCTGGGAAACTATAATGCAAGGTCTTCCTTCTGCCAACAAAGCCACCAGGGAACATGTGAGTTAAACATCTTTAATAGAAACTACAGTCACCTTTCCTGTGCCTGGGGATTTCAGAGACTTCAGTGCTGTGTGCAGCTGGGTATCAAGACTAGGGCTGGATTTCTCCTAAGCTCTCACAGGCCTTAAATCTTTGACCTAGTGCTGTTAACATGGTTAAACTTTCCTACATAGAAAGTTTTTTGTTTGTTTTATAACCCAATATAATAATTAGCAATACAAGAAAAGTTATGTTTCTTATAGAAAACATAGGCCCTAAAGCATAGGTTAAATTTCTAATTTGGAGAGAGAAAAAAATGCTTAAAGCCATGATCATGCCAGGCTGGAGTCTCTCTTCTTGCTTTTGAAGACAGCAGGGGCCCACGCAGGGTCCTGTGTTTGACACCACCACATAGCACCATCTCATGGTTCCTAAGGAGCTTCATCTTTCCAAGGAGATGTTAATCCATCTGAGGTTCTGCCCACAGAGTAGAATAATGGGTACTTGTGCATGTAGGCACATTCAGAGGCTGGGGCTTTCCTGGGGAGGTTCTGTTCTGAACAAGGATTTCTGATCTTTTTCCTCATTTTCTCCTAAATTTCATCAAGAGGACATAGACTAGCAGAGTAGAGCAGGACATGGCAGTTACCACAGGAGGTTACCAAACAGTTAATTCAGTTCTAATATGAGCCATGAGACAAGTGAATAAGGATTATGCACAATAGATTTATAACACAATAATAGTGGTTTTTTGATGAAAGTACTGACTAGGGACATTTCAGATGAAGAAATGGCCATGTTTTTAAACATTTGCATCTGTGAGTTTCAGAGGCTCAACATAAAGCAGATTTCCTATATCCACCAAAGCCATTCCAGCATGAGAAAGTTCCCTTGCCTAAAGCAAAACAGATGTGTGAGCGGGACACACCAATTCTCATAGGGGTGTATTGACATCGGAATTACAGAGTGGCCTCAGAAACCATATATTCTGTCAAGCAATGAGCATAGAATTCTGACCACATTTTATCCCTAAAAACATTGAAAGCAGAAACCTGATATTGGAAAAAGGCAAATTATTAGCGCAGATGAAAATCCATTATCCATCCACAGTGTCAAAGGCTCCCTGCCAAGTGAACTGACCCCATATTGCTTTCACTATTCCAAGTTCTTGCCATATGCTGCATCAAAGATGTATATTCAGGTCTACTTGGCTGTAAAGAATCAAAAAGTATCACATCCTTGTATGTGCTTCCTATGAGGAAAGACTATGCCAGGGTATCGGCACATGGGTTCCATAGGCAAGTCAATATGGAAATAGGAACATGAACCCAGGCAATGTCATTTGAAGTGTGGGTCAGAGTTCACGGAACAATGGGCAGACCTGCAGTATGTGGTCCCAAGAAGAGATGACAATGCATGCTGGTCACAGGCACTAAACCGGAAGAAAGGCTGACCCAAGCCACTTGCCGGAAGAGTATTTATAGTGAGGTGGACAGGGGGGAAAGGGGAAAAGCTCCTCAGTGAGTAACCAGAAAAGCTCCTCAGTGAGTAACCGTAAGAAAGCAGGCTGGGGGTGATCTCAAACCGATTAGCATCTGAAATGTATATGTACTGGATTAGAGAGAGCCACACAGCGATTCAGATGGGGGTGGTACAAAGAGAAGCTCAGATGAGTCAAATCACCTCAAATACTGGTGAGAGAGAGAGAGAGAGAGAGAGAGAGAGAGAGAGAGAGAGAGAGAGAATTAGATACATTAAATGCAGCTGGAACAATTTAGTGCTTAAATTGTCTGGGCACACGAGTATGATAATCATTGGTGATGAAAGGTTTATAGACTGATTAAGCATAGACAGAATAAACACAGATATTTTTTACCAATGGTTTTTCTAATTTCACGGTAATGCAAATTAAACTCTGGTCTTTCTTTACCTGAATTCACACAAAACTCACCAAATAAAAACCTATAGCAGGTATTTATTTATTTATTTATTTTATTAATTTCTAAATAATAGAGTCTGTAGCACTATAAACTTTCTATTTCCTTGTTTGTTTTTATGATGAATACTAACAATAAAGGATCTCTCAATTTCTTATGATTTTAATAGGCATAAAAATTTTCTAAAAATGTATTCCAATATTCAAATTTATTTGAATAAGAAAAACAATTATGAATGAAGGTGCTGTGTCCATCACATATTCTTTAATAAAGACACTTAATGGTGCCCTTAAGAAGAATGAGCTATGGATGGGATGTGGAATATAGGAAGAGAGAGGGCACTGTATTGCAAAGGGGGACACAGGATTTCCACATTTTAGTTTGAGATCCCTTCCCTTGGTTTGCCTCACTGATTTGTAGGAAGACCCCGCTGTCATGGCTGCCATCTCTGAAGGAAAACATCCAGGGCAAAAGGCCATGCTTTGAACAAAAGCCTTGGACATTTGAAGTCAGTAATCAGATGCCACTGGAGCTTACAGAATTGTGCAAGTGTGGACACTTCAATCAGGCTGAAATGACACATAAACATAGTGCATGCATTTTGACGGTGATCATTCTTTGTGAAACACTTTATGAAATATTCTGGAAAGCAGCCTAGTAAGGAAGAAGAACGAGGCCATGTTTCTAGGATCATCATAGTAATGATGTCATCTCATGCAGTCCGTCTGAGCTGCTCTGAGCTGTCTGCCACCATACAAGGCCACCTGCCTCTATACATCCCACTCAGTGCCTCTCTACATTCCTTTAAAACGTATTCCCTTTGATCATGCTTACTTTGTTCATTCATACCCCTAACTCCTCCCTCAGCCACCCTTTCCTTCACTCTTAAAGGCCTAGTTAGAATCCAATCCTTTTTTTTTTGGATTTGTTCGATGCAGTCCTCTTCCTGTCTGCCATCTCTTGAACTTTTGGTCTCTGCTACCTGTTTGGCTTTTTGGAGATTTATAACTTATCTTGACACATATTGACATCCTAACCCCTAATGCACTGATGTTTCTTTGGACAAAAAACTATGTCTTGTACTCTTTCTGTGATAGCCTTCCTCAAAAAAAAGACCCTGAGTCACCTAAACTTTAAGGTGTGTGTGTGTGTGTGTGTGTGTGTGTGTGTGTGTGTGTGTGTGTGTGTGTGTGTGTGGAGGGGTCATGGATCAACAAACTCAGAAATCCTGAGCTATCTGGAGAGAGGTCCTAAGGAAGCTGTATTTTAAACATGTTGCTCTGGGGATTTTCATATATGGTAAAGACTAAGTACCATAGTATTATAGACACAATGTAGTAAGAAGTATTTGTCAAACATACAAAGGCATACAAACAAATAAACAAAACCCAAACCTAAGCAAATAACAACGAAATAAATTGAGACAAAAATAATGTGCAAAATTAAGTTAGTGACTCAGTTTTATATCACAATCCAATTATATTTTCAGAAAGTCTTTTGTACAAAATTGGTATTTTAAAAAGTATGTTTTTTGTTTTTCCCTAGTCCTATGGCTGCTGAAAAGGTAAAATATCTCCCTCACGCTTTCTTTCTTCTTCCTGAGTGCTGGGTTGGGAGGTGTTAGAAGTGCCCTAGACCCTCCCAAGCACCGCCCCCCCTAATACTTACTATTCCAGCCCTGCTCTTTGCCTAGGAGATTCTTTTCTACTCTCCTTGCCATGACTCTTGAGTTCAAGATAAGGAACAGGCTAGGGGAAGCAGGGATACACAAGTTTTCTGTGTCTTATTTAAAACAGAGCCAGACACTGCTTTCTGTGGTAACAAGACGGAGGGCAGGAAGTACCCTTCCACAGTCAGCAACCTGTGGTAACCTAACCGTGGTAAAGGTGGAAGAAGGCATTTGAGCTGACTGGTTTTTCTCTACGCTTTCCCAAAGATAGCTCTTCCAGATCTGTTTTTATTTGATTTCACTCCCCACCCCCAGCTCAGGTCCAGAAGGGAAGGTCCCCAACATCAAAGAATGCTCTGAGTGTGAGCATATGATATTGTATTGTAAAGGAGTGACTTTGATTTCCATAGAGGAGCGAATAAAAGAAAATGGACATTTGGGAAAGGGAGGTGATTGAAGAGCTCTCATCTCTGGTGAACTTCTGAGGTGACCCGAGGCATGAGATCTGAGCCACCCTGCCTTTGAGCCTCTTTCTCCTTGAGGCTGATCTTCTGATAACAAAGATCCTGGTCCTGCCTTCACACAAGACCCTTTCAGAGTCTCACTGCGGGTCTGCCGTCCCTGCTTCAGACAATCAGTCCAGGATTTAAAATATATAAAAGTTATTTCCTAGAGGTAAGTACGTTTCTTGGGGCAAAACTGTATCAGGATAGCATTTCCAGTCCAGATACCTCAGCATCTATGGAACAGCTAAAGAGACAAGGACTCTGCCTGCGTCCATATTTTGCTCAACCATAATGCTCGCTAATGAAAGGCTTTTCATTCTCAGCTCAGTAATCTGACTCTGCCAGGAAAAGCTTTTCTCAGGCTCCCAGAGGCATTTCCTATGTTACTCCTTCCCAGATGCAGTCCCTGCTCTCTGTCCTTCAGTCTCCAGATATCATTTCCTGGTCAGAGACAACTACAGCCTGGACAGTGTGTGGCGAGATTAAAAAAAGAGTCACATGACACTTGGCCCCCAGTGTCCCTCAAGTGACATGTTACAGTAGGGGCAAAGGAAGGTCTACAATAAAGTGACTAATCCATGACTTTAGTAGGGAGATTACCTGGAGGGCCAAAACTTAATCCCATGAGCCTTCTGAGTTTGTATTTTCTCTGGCTGGCATCAGTCAAGTAGGTGAGAAAGCCTATCTATGAAAGACTCTGCTGTATTCTCTACTGCAGGCTTGGAGCTGAAGAGGCTAGAGCAGAGAGGGTCTTCAGGCCTTCTGCCAGTGGCCTGTATGGATTCAGAAGCAGGCCTTCTCAGAGTCCCCATGTGAGCCCAGACTAATGAGCATCTTGTCTGTAGCCATAGGAGAGCTGAAGCTTGCCAGGGCCGTCATCCTCCAGACCATGAGGTAGGCAGTGGGCATCCTTATAATAAATTCCTAGAAATGTGCTATATTACATGAGTGCAGGGTCCCTCTGAAACTTCTAGAACTATGTTCTATTTGTCTTCCAGACTCTCGTTCAATCAGCCAATCAGGACTCTACCCAGATAGATGAAATATAATCATTTGGCAGTGTGTGTGTGTGTGTGTGTGGGGGTGTTATTTAGAGGTAGAGCTTCACTTATATGTATAGAATCCTAGGTTCTGGGCTGCAGAGATGGCTCAGTGGTTAAGAGCACTGACTGTTCTTCCTGAGGACCTGAGTTTGATTCCTGGTATCCACATGATGGCTCACAGCTGTCTATAATTCCAAGATCTGACACCCTTACACAGTTATACATGCGAGCAAAACACCAATTCAGCAGAGACTGAGATGGTACACCCTGGAGATCATCCTAAGATCTGAGGTGAATATCCCATACATGAGATCAGAACTGAGACAGCTATGCCCTCATTTCTAGTCAGACCTCAATAACCACGAGAAACTCCACCGAGTGGCTCTTTAAAAACTCAATGTATTCCTGTCTAACTTCTTTCAGAAATCCCACTTTCCGTGCATTTAACTAAAGAAAATCTATCAATGAAAGTGTCTCGTTTATAGATGGGAAGCTGTTTCGGGGTGTGTTGCTTGGTCACACTCTGTAACTAATCCTCCCTTTTGAGTCACATTGCTCAATCCTCTTTTTAGTATTAACCTCATTCTGTTTTGCATTCCAAGTGACTGTTTATATATGTTCCTGTCCTGGTGGACTCCGGCTTCTTGGGGATGGGGGTCACATCTCACTTATTCTATATCCCAGCGGCTCTGCTCAGTGACCTTAGTTACAATGAAAAAGTTGAGTTTCCACACTGGATTGGAGTTATGGCTGAGATTCCCTTTGCTGTCAGGTTTTAGGTAAGGGCTTAAGGTTCCCTGATCCAGGGAGACAAGGGCCAGGAGGCACTCTCTGCTCCTCAGTCTGCTCCTGGAGTCACCTTGAAGGAGGGAGAGGTTGCATCAAGCAGAGGAGGCTGAAAGAGGTGGGGGAAGGCCCTGGAGGACCACCCTCCCCTCCCCTCAGGGGCCACAGGAGGAACGCTGTAAGCAGGGCTCTCAGCCTTGGCCAGAGTGAATGTGTGACACAAAGGAGGTTTTAAAAGCAGAGCAAAGGGCAAACGTGAGAAAAGCTTTCTTCTTGATTAATCATTTGAAATGTATGTGTAAGGAGAAATAGTCACAGAGATAAAAATGTGTAATGAATTCTGAACCACGAAGAAAAAGCATTTCTCACTGGCCTTTACAATCTATAATACTGTATCTAATCGGTCAGCCAGTCAATCAGCACACTTGGCATAATCCCTGATGACAGACCCATGTGCAATTCATCTTCACATCCCCAGAGCCTCGCACAGTTCTGGGAAGCCAGCATGGTACCATAGAGGTGGGTGGGAATGGACAGTCAGGGGCAGAGCCAAGGTGGGGAAACCAGTGCTGAAGAGAGCAGTAAGGAGCTTTGGGGAAAGTAGAGAAGGAGCCAGGGGATTCAGTGACCCCTGGTAGCCTGCAGGGGTTGCTGTGGTTAGAAGGCATGGACCCCTGAGACTTCACTCCAAGGTAGTGAGAGGCAGGCTCATAAAGCAGAGTGGCTTCTCCACCATGAACAGGATGGATAGGGTTGGTGAGTGCCCACACAAAAGGACTTGAGGAAGGGAGACATGCATCCCTTTTTCACTTGTGACCTTCTGTCCCCTTTGCCTTGAGTGCTCACTGCCATCCAGCACTATTTTGTACTTGGAGATTAAGCCGTTTATAGACACCACATCTGTGGACACTTTGATCCTGGGCTCCTCGGCCTCTAGAACTGTGAACAATGAGTTTCTGATATTTATGGGGTATGTGACCTGTGGTGTTTTGTTACTGAAACCGGGATGGTTTAAGACATGGGTATGCAGAGAAGAGGGCTGACTGTGGTGAGATGGAATAGAAAGATGTGTTTAAAGACTTGCTGAAGGTCTACAGTGGTGTGGCTGTCGGAATGGACCACTGGCTATCCAACAGATCAGAGGAAAAAGATCCGATCAGGGGCTCTCTTGGCATTCTTGACCCTTTGTGTAGACAATCTTCTGTTATGTGCTGATGTGTACATTGTGTTTGTCAGCATTCCTGGTCCCTACCCATTAGTGACTACCAAAAAACTCTCTAGAGGTCACCAAATCTCCCCTGAGGCAAAAAAAGCCCCTATTGAAAGCCACTGATCTATACTTACTAACCTGGAAAAATCTCCACCTTGATGAGGAGTAGAGCATATAGAAAACAAAATAAAACAGACAAAAAATTTTATATGAAACCAAGTATATGAGTGGAAAGTATATCATACATGCATGCGATTTTACATCTCTATTGTTTAAATGAGTAATAGAAGGGCTCTGATAGAGCAAACCTACTGTGTTACCAGCACAAATCTGGGGCTGAGGTCATGGTGAGCTCTGCTTTTATGTGGACTGCTTGTTTCAGAAAAAAAATGATAAAAGAAAAAGGGAGAAATGATGGAAATGAACTTGAGATTGAAATTAATCAATGGGAATTGAGGATACAGAGAAAGCATGTGTTCCATGGTGCAAATGAGGCAGAATTAAAGGGAGGTATTTTTAGGACATGGTAGAACTTAGCACTGCTAAGTTCAGTCTGCTTATGCATCGTGAGAAGAGGCTGAGTCACTTCTAAAAGGCTTCCATTTACTACGTCAAGATTTCGACAACTCTTCGCCAGGGACAGCTCTCCAGCCACAGTTAAGGATGCACGGAACACGAGAGTTTTTCTTTCTGTTTTTCTGCTGCATGTTACTTTAATTTGTGGTGTGTGTACAACTTTCTGTAACTACAGCACTGCTGCCACTGTGGAAAGTGTCACTCTGCAGAGTCGGCAAGCCTCGAGAATGAAATCTGATTTGGAGTAGTTAGGTCTGGCAGAGCCTGGGATTCTGCAGGAATCTGTTTGTATTTCATTAATTTGTTTGTCATTTTTCTCCATGATCTAGGGAATATTTGTTTCCCCTGAAGCAATAGGATCTGAAATGTCAGAGGTTTTTCTTGATTCTTCTAGGGTAATGGGTTATTGAGCAAAAGACATTTTTCTTATATGCCGTTTTTGTTCTGTTTTGCTGTGGAAGGAGGCATTTTGTGGCCTTTTGCCTTTGTGTGGTGATAACGAATTTTCTGACAAACCTAGAAACCTTGGATTTCTTTGTTAAAATAATAAGCTTTGAGGAATAACTTTGACCTAGACCTTTGTAGAATTAATCAAATACAGATTTTGGAAAAATTGATGAGTTTGGTCTTTACCAAGACACTCTAATTTATTACTGTCACAGAGGCAGTATACAGATCTATACCATGTAGAGACATCAAATGATTAACTCGAGCCCCAAGGCTCTGGGGGGGGGGAGATCCAGTCTGCACACAGCAATGCTTTGTTTCTCTTCTTCTTTGTTCTTTTTATTTAAAAATAAAACAAAAAACTTTTAGTTGTAAAAGAAATATATACAACAAATCAGATCAAAAGAATAATGAAAATTATCTATAATTGCACTTCCCCACACTAAGGAGCCATTGTAATACTTTTGTATATTCTCTCTAATCCAATTTGACACCTCTATTATTTTGTATAGACCTGACACTGAATATAAAATACCTTTTATGTTTATAGGACAAAGTGTTTGCTGTTAATCTTTTAGCAATTTGAGAAGAAAATACAGGAATAATAAATTCTATCATTTTCCCCTCTGAATGTGGTGAAATGATAAGATCTGTTTCTCACATTCTAAGAAATGGCTTTTATTTTTATGAAGTACAAAAACCCTGGTCATGGAGCACATGATGGATTCTTACAATGGTGTTGGGTGAGTAGGCTCTTTATGTTTTGAGGCACAGGGGTATATCAACAGGCATCTAAGATACTGTCCTGACAGCCAAACAAACACACAGGTGTCTAAGGATGGGCCAGAGGGACCTGTCAGCTCTTTACAGGCTGGGAACAGCCTCCTCAGCACACAGGCAGCACCTGATTTTTCTAGCAGTCCAGGAATGGAACCACCCACAATCTTTCTGGGAGATCATGAGTTTGCCTGCACCCAACCTCAGTACTTCTACAAGCCCATAGGAGGTTCTGTAAAGAAGTCAAACAAGGCCTCAGAGAGCTTAGTCTCAGTTTAGAAATTCTTCCAGGTAGATGTTCAGATCACTACCATTTACTGGGAAACTAAGTTTTCTTTCTTATGTTGTTATGAATGTTGGCATCATAAAACATTGTCTTAGTTACGGTTTCTATTGCTGCAACAACACCATGACCAAAAAGCAAACTGGGGAGGAAAGGGTTTATTTGGCTTATACTTCTATTTGCTGTTCATAATCAAAAGAAATCAGGACAAGAACTCAAACAGGATAGGAGCCTGGAGGCAAAAACTGATGCAGAGGCCATGGAGGGGAGCTGCTTACTGGCTTGCTTCCCCTAGCTTGCTCACCCTGCTTTCTCATAGAGCCCAGGACCAGCAGTACAGGGATGGAACCACCCACAATGGTCTGGGCCCTCCTCCATCTATCATTAATTAAGAAAAATACCTCATAGCTGGATCTTATGGAGGCATCTTCTCAACTGAGGCTCCTTCCTTTCAGATGACTCTAGTTTGTGTGTCAAATTGACATAAGACCAACCAGCACAGACATCAAGAAAATAGGACAAAGAACCACAAGAGAGTCAAGCTTCAAAACTGCAATGCCTACTGACTTGAATTGTGTTTTTGTCAGACACACTCTATTATACTAGTATTGGAAAACATTCTGAAATTTGGATAACCAGAAAGACAATGTACATTGCTATAGAGCAAACTTAAACAAAAATTGGGGGAGTTATTTATAAACCCTCAAAAAATCAGTTATTAGATTTAAAATCTTGTGTAGTATAAGGCATTGAATTTAGGGGTCCTATAATGAATAATAGCCAAATGCTTGACTACTGAGCCAGATCCTCAACCAGGCCTGAAAATTAAAAAGTCTTACATCTTAAATAGAATTTAAAAATACATTAAGTTATAAGGTTTGAACTTCAAATTAGGTAAAAATCATCTGGGTTATGGTTCTCTACTCACACTGTAGTCAGAGAACTAGCCACTCAGGTGGGCACTATTTAGAAATTCACCAGGAATGCTAAATTCCAGGATGGAAAGATGGCTCCGAGGTTAAGAGCATGCACTACTTGTCCTGTGGACCTATACCTTCCTGAGAACCCAAGTTCTGTTTCCTCTACCCACATCAGTTTGTTCACACACACCTGTAAACTCCAGCTTCATGAGGATCTGGTACCTCTGGTCTCCTCATACTCATAGAGTATATGTACATACTGTACTCCACCCCAAATACAATCTTTAAAGAAAAGAAAAAGGAATCCTGAACTCTGACCCAATGTTAATCAACCAAAGCAGAAATTTTGCATGTACATTCAAAAGTGAGCAGCAATGGTATAAGAACAAAGTGGTAGACCAGATGTTTGGAGTGCAAATATTGCTACCTGACAATTCCTAGGAGCTACAAGAGTGGTTAGTTCTGTTCACAGATGCTCTTTTTTTTGTTTTGTTTTTTTCTGAGCAACAGTTTAATTTCTTTTTTTTTAAAGATTTATTTATTATATATACAGTATACAGAAGAGGACACTAGATGTCATCATAGATGGCTGTGAGCCACTATGTGGTTGCTGAGAACTGAACTCAGGACCTCTGGAAGAACAGTCAGTGCTCTTAACCTCTGAGCCAGCTCTCCAGCCCCGCAACAGTTTAATTTCTAATATGGCCTTTACCTTACTGATCATCAGAGTCTGCTCACTACTGAAAGGCACTATAACAAAGACACTATATGTTATTTTCCCAAATAACAATGAGCAAAAGATTATTATCCTTTTGGTTTTGAGTCAGGCTAAGACAGACAGGAAAGAGGATGGTTGGGTGGATTGATGAATCACTGTACTGTAATTTATTACATTTTGACAGATACTATTAGAACTCTAAGGAGTTCATGTTCCTTCACTTGCTTACTTCTAATTCTAGAAACAGAAGAATACATGGGCAATATAAATTCTCAGGAGTACTCAAAAGTCGGTCTAAAGTCACGATACATTATGCAAAGCAGTTAAGAGAATTTAAACTCAGCCCCCACTGGTTTCTAATCATCTCCATCACTAAACTTGATGCAATGCCACTGAGTTATCTGAAGGAAAGCAGATAGTGCATAGTCTAAGAAATGATGTCATCCTTGGAGCTGTCAAGCCATCCCCAGTTGGGAAAGTGATTTGTTTTAAATGGAAAAATGTACATTCAAGAAAAAGTACAGTTCTTAGATTTACTTACATTCTTTCCCAAAAGCCTTGTGATTTATATACATCATTTATATCACTTTTCTTTCTTTTCTAATTTGGTGCTTACTGTCAATATTTTCATTTTAGAAGAATTTGCATTTATTTGAGCTCAAATTTGGAGCAAATGCTGTTCTTAATTATTTGTAGAGATATATTGGAAAAAATTACCTCATAAATTTGAAGGTATAACTAACATTAGATAAAGGGAAAAGTCTAGATTTATTTTTAATCCCCAACATCCTAAAACATTAGTTATTCACAGTAGTCAGTGTCATATTCTAACTTGTCCAAGAAGCAACTCAGATGTAGTCCTCAACTTGCAAAAGTTGAACTTTTTATATTATAAATATTTATTTTAGTCAGAAGATCATAAAGGAAGGTGGTACTTAAGCTGACTTTTTTTATTATTCATTTTTCTTTTGAATGTGATGTCAGATTTGATGTACTAAGTTATTTTTGTAAGTTTTTATAAAATAAAACTACAAACTTGAGGTGAATTTAATTAATTTAAATAGCTGTGATTGTCTAGTTAAATCACTCTGAATTTGGAAAAGTGTTAGTCTCACGTAAATGTTTCTTCAACTTACAATCAGCAGAGTCAAATCTCATGTCTCACTTGACCAGCAAGCATTATATCTTTCAATAATGTATATGACATGTGCCCAATCTCTTTTTTAAAAAAGATTTTATTTTTATTTTTAAGTTATGTGTATGTTTGCATGTCTCTGCATGGAATACGTACATATAAACACAGGTGCCCAGAAAGAACAAAAAAAAGTGTCAGGACTGGAATTACAGAACTGCCATGTAGGTGCTGGGAACCTAACTGGGGTCTTCTGCAAAAGCTTTGTGTACTCTAAACCACTGAGCCATCTCTCTAGTCCAAATCTATCTATCTATCTATCTATCTATCTATCTATCTATCTATCTATCTATCTATCATCTATTTACATTTTAAAATCTTAAAATCTTTCTTGATTTATTTTAAATAAACCATAATATTTATCTTACAAGTGCCACTATATAAATGCTTGGGGTACATATATGAGTATGAGAGACAAAAATGTTTGTTTTAAACAGAAAGAGAATGATAAGCAATTTTTTTAAAAACTATGATGAGCAATGATAATATGTGCTTTAAAGAAAAGACAGGTAAATGACACAGAGGGTGTGACATAATTCCTAGCACACAGCATTGACAACAGTTAGTAGTTTCTTTTCATCATTTCTTTCTACATAATTTTCTCTCCACTCTCCTTTTTAGTCTTGCATGCACCCATGCAACTGCTTCTGTAGAGAACTGAAGAAAGAGGACAGAAAGCCTGGGCATCTAAAACTCATTACATACTAAAGGGAGAAGACAACATTGGTCCAGTGTTTCTTTCCTGAGAAAACAGGATTATCCTTAAGACTTAAGTGAGAAAGTCATGCATATACCTCTAATCTCAGCACTCAGGAGGCAGGCAAATCTGTATGAGTTCATGACCAGCTGAATTCTAGGCCACTCAGAGCTACATAGTGAGACTTTTGTCTCAAAAAACAAAACAAAATTAATGTGAGACACGATATATTTTTATACTCTTCCTAATTTAGAAATAAAAGTAGGTTTCATTACAGAAGGGGAATCCCCACATGACAGCCTCTTTTGTTACCATGGATCAAGAGTATTAAGACCACTTATTTCAAGAAACCAAGGAGCATCTTCACCACAGCCACAGATGAAGGAATATATGCTTGAGACTCATCCTAGTAGAGGGACATAAATGGCAGGAAAGGACTGAGCAGTCACCTGCATGACTGGACCACAGTCCAGGGTGATGAAAAGACTCAGTTGTCCCATCTAACACAGAAACCCAGAGACTATCTCTTACTCAGATAGTCCACCATATCCACATCTCACCTGTGCCAATTGCTGAATGAATTCTCTGTATCTTATATTTATAGTTTCAATATGAAGTGTACCCTCACAGTCTCATGCATTGAAGGGGGTGTTGCCAGTTGATGTGACTCCCAATAAAGTAACTAAATTCTGAGAGTACTGATCTAGTCAGTGGATTCATCCCTTGGTGTGGTCATACCGTGATGGCATGATTGGAAGATGGCAAGAGGTAAGAGGTGAGGCCTAGTTGGAAGAAGCAAGTAGCTAGGTGAATCCTTGGAATATAATCTTGCCCTGGCCCCTTGCACACATCCACACCCTGATCTCTCTCTGCAGTGAGGAAAAGAAGGTAAGCTCCTATTCCATAATGCATCCACTACATAAGGGTCCACCCACATACACAGTGAACTATGAAATGAAGCCCCCGTGAGCTAAGTCTCTTCTCTCTTTACGTTGTTCATGGCAAGTCCTTTGCCAATGACAGAAAAGCTGGCTGGTAAACTCAGATTCAAGATTTTTCTAACAGTTTGCAGATATAAGCTAGCCATACTATTTTTAAGTGAAAACCATTCAATTATACTCACTGGTTAGATAAGATGAGCATGAATCATACAAAAGTGTGCCAAAACATAAAAACATTCTTCCCTGAATAAGATGAACATGTAGTTTAGAGGTACAATAACAGCACAATCAAGAGCTAATCACCAGAGATATGCATAACTTGACAGCATCCACTCTGTAATTGCCTTTCTATGCAGATGTGGCTAGCTGGGCACTTGCTTTGTACACCAGTCTGACTCCAGCCTCTCCACAGCCCGGCCTCAGTTTCCTGCTCGGATACAGGTGTACAGTCCCACACCTGGCTGCATTTGCAACTTTTAAAACACATTTGAAAAGAACTCACAGGTCTGACAAAAATAAAAAGTATTTATAATGACAATAAAATATTGAGATCAAATTACAAAAATACATTAATACCCTTTGGCTGGGGCTATCCTTCAGAGGTCATTTGCATTTCCCTCAGGATTAGAGATGACAAATGGTTCTTCCTATACTTTGGCCATTTTTACATTTTCACGGAACAACTTCCATTCAGGTCCTTCACCCATTTTTTTAAAGAACGTGGGCTGATTTCTTGCTATGGAGGTATGTGTTCCTGTGAGTTTTGGTGAGTAACTTTATCCCAGATACTTGACTGGCAAACATTTACTTGCAAAATTTTCAGTGTATTATATCCAATCTGTAGCTGTGTAAATACAAATCAGGGAAGAGATGCTGGGTGAGCTGCCTGCCAGATCTATGCATGTCTAGTTTATACAGCATACTTGCCAACAGTGTTGGCATGTCTTCTTCACTTTGGCTAGGTTCCATAGCCAGAACCTACTGTCAAGGGAGATCCCATCCTTCTACAGCTCTGAGCCTTCCCCTTTCTCGCTAGGGTTCTGAGGTCCTAGTGCTGGGCCTACCTATGGGAAGCAACAGTTCCCAGGCCCCTCTCACAGGCTTAGGAAAAAGAGGTTCTGCTTTTGTTTCCACAGAAGATAAAAACCTGTGGATTGCTTCCAGGCTAATATAGTTTGATCAGGAAAAACCCCCTGAAAAATCTAATGGGAAGAGATGGCCATATCAGCTTCAAGGCTGCCAACTAAGATGATTCAGCCTCAGGAACCTCATAAGATTTCCGGTGCCTCTATATAGCAGGATATAGTAATGTAAAGCTATACCCAAATTCCAAAAATAACGTTTATAAATGTTTTTTTCCACTATAAATGGTTAATGGTCATAGTTAATCTCTTTCTAGGGAAAAGGGAAGGATATGATATAGGAATGATTTTAAAAAGATAGACGATTAAATCTACTTTAATCCTAAAAATGGCTGCTAATCTCAAAATATTTTATACTGGTATGGATTTTGGTTTATTGATACAAATTTAAGGTCAATTTTATTATACTGAATGCATATTTCTATTCTTGTTTAAAGTACTATGTTTATGTAACTCATTTAAAATTGTATTGTATAATAAGAAATGCAGATTAATAATTATCTATAATAACAAAACTTACAGTCATGTTAGTTATGTTTTTTTAGGTATACAAAGATACATTTAAATTAGATAGGTAATCTTCAGACACTTAAAAGACCTACAGAATATGGCATTTAAGAACTTAGATTTTCTGGACAGTGAGACAGGTCTATCTGCTCCTGGCAGTACCAATGTACTTCAAGAGAATGATGTGCATTGAAGAAACTTCATATGGAGTTTACTTTCTTTGTGGCAAAAGTTAGCCATTGGACAAGAAACTGTTCTTGCCTCAACTGCATGACAGTATGCTGTATAAACTAGACATTCAGGAAATTAGGAAATTGATCTCTGAACTTTGGCAGAACAAGTAAGATGGTCCTTAATGTTCCTGCTTTGCAGAGAAAATTGTCAAACATCCTTTAGGGCACAAGGAGACATGGCTGACAAACTATGCCAGAATAGGCAGAGCAATCCTTCAAATTTCCTGCTTCACTGAAAGGTATGCCAGAGACTCTAGGCCGGTAGCCTGAAGACGATGCCCCAACATTACAAAAGAACTTTGGGTGACTCTCCAAGCAGCCAGAAGTCATCTCTGTCATTTTTAAATTTTGGAAGTTGCTTTTACTTCCTGTTTACTCAGGTAATATTATATACTCAGTGATCTTTGATGTAGTTGAAGATTAGATAGTTATAGTTTTTTAATTATAATAAAGGGTAAATTACATATAAGACTTTGTACTCAAATTTTCTTTAATTTTGCTAAATACAAATAGACTAGATATTGTAACTGTAATTCTTGCTTGATAACTCTTCTGTTACATGTAGTTTTGTTATGTTAAAATTGAAACCTTCCTTTTTGATTAGACAGAAAAGAGAAATGATGTGAGATGTCTTTTTGTATGCTGTGAATATCATTGGTTAATAAAGGGACTGTTTTGGCCTATGGCAAGGCATCTTAGAAGCAGGCAGGTAATCCAAGCATAGATAAAGGGGAAGAAGGGCAGAGTCAGGAGAGATGCAATCCTGTCACCCAAGAAGCAAGTACAATGTTGTACAGGTAAGCCACCAGCCACGTGGCAAGACAGAGTAATAGAAATAGGTTGAGTTAAGCTGTGCGTGCTAGCCAGCAATAAGCCTGAGCTACAAGGCAAATAACATTTAATTAATATAAACCTTCTTGTGATTATTGGGGACTAAGCAGGGCTGCGGGTCCAAACCTCAGACTAGGCCAGGCAGCAGGCATGAAAGAGTCATCTGAACCGTGGGTTTGGCTGGGCCCGAAACTCTTAGTGCATGTGAGCTGCTCCTCATTTTCTCCTCTTGCCTCTACCATTTCTCCTTGACCAGCAAGGCTTCAGAGGGAGGTGGACACAGCAGGCTCTGGACGCAGACCTCCTGCTTGCTCTAGAAGCTGCACCCACAGTCTCTGGCTCAGTTCTCCGGCTCAGTTCTCCAGAATCTTTCTGGTTGTTCTGTACTTTCCACACCCTCTCCTGCTCTGCTACTGCTCCTGGGCCTAGAGGTGGCTCTGTGCTCCATGATGGAGTATGTTTTGGGGGACAGTCATAAGGTGAGCCCTGCAAGGCAAAGGGGACATTTGGTAGAGAAGTGGAAGACAGATGAGTCCGAGAAGGCCTTGTTTGCAGTTTTTCTTGGCCAGGGTAGAACCTCTCTTATATAGATTGCAATGCACATATCTTGTGCCTAACCATGCCTTGTACAGATGATCTTTGGGCATTTGCATCTGGAGATGGTCTAGCCAAAATATATATAAAAACTTCCTATTCTTTTGTCTCTTCCTCTTGCTCTTCTCACAAGCAGCAAAAAGCAGTTTGGTCTCAGTGTTCACCCAGCACCTCAGGAAGCTTCTTTGCCTGCCACAAATATGGCCACCTTAGGGGGAGGGATCCTGGGAAGGAGCTGGACTGCAGAGAGGGAAAGGGTGTGTAGCAAATGCTTATTTGTGATGCGGACCTTGTCCTTCTGAAATTGACATGATCCCATGGCTGCTGTGGAAGCAGCCTGATGGGATGGTACAGGCCAAGGGCATGGTCAGCACAGATCAAGGACTAGTGTCGAGCACTGGGAGTAGTTAAGTATCGCCTGGTTTTCAATGAGACAGTCTCATTACATCACTTACTTTCTCTAAGTCCTGATATTTCCCTCTCCAAAGGAACAAAACTGGTAGCTTATCCTGAAGTTAGCACTGTGGGCTCTAGCATGGCTTGGCATCTCTGCCCCATGCCTTTGCTCCTTCTGACTGAGTGAGGCTCAGCCAGCACATCTTCCATGTTGAGGAACTGAAGAACTTCAGCCTTTCTATTTGTGTGTTCCTGCTACACTGAAATGAGTGTTTGACTGGTTTGATGGCAAAGAGATGCTTGACTCCAACTAGCCCAGGGATCTGAAAGGACGCTGGACTCCAGGACACCATCTGCAGAACGAGTTAATCCACCTCTAATGATGTAAACCATGATTTCTACATTCTTCTACTTCATTGAGTTTTCAGTCAAACAGGTAATGCTGAAATAGATGCTTTATCACTCACTGTGCACTCAGTAGATTTCAATCTGTAACTGAAGCAGTTCAGGCACCAAAGGTCTTTTCTATCGATGACCCTGGTACCCTCAGGGTAATCTTGCTTCTTCTGTCCTTGGTCTTCAAGGATTACTAAATAGATGAAATTATCCCAGGAGGATGGAGCTCTGAGTCTAGGTTGAGATTCATGTGTGTGTTTGGGGTGGGGTGGGGGTCTTTGGTGCTCACATCCTAGCTAGGTATGCCTATACTTATTCCTCTAGTGGACTGGTTTGTGGAACAGTGCCCTGCCAGATGGGGCCTTGCTGTATCTCTCTGCTGGGCACTGAACACTCAAGTCAAACTTGCTTCTATACTAGTAGGTTATTTGTGCCATAGTGGTGAGAAAACAGTAGCTTCTTATTGCCTCCCACCAACTGTTTTCTTAAACACAAGGAAGCCAAATTGCAAAAGAAGTACCTCAATCCTGATAACCTGCCTCAATGTAGTAGAAGGAGGGTAGAGTTAGCCAGTCTCCATCTGACCCCGGAAGAAGAATCATGTAAGGAATCCAGGTGAGCCATGGGCCGGGCCACGTGGCAGACAGATTAATAGAAATGGGTTGATTTAAGATGAAAGAGCTAGCTAGTAATGTGCTTGAGACATGGGCCAAACAGTATGAAGTTAACATAAGTGTCTGATTCATTTCTTTGGGGGACAAAAGTCGCCACCGGTAGGTTCCAAACCTCTGGCCCCAAATGGGACAGAAAACCTTCTACAACACATAGCTATCTGTAACTCCAGTTGCAGGGGACCTGGCACCCTCACACAGACATATATGCAGGTAAAACACCAATGCACATAAAATTAAAAGAAATAAAGAATTTTTTAAGATCCATATAACTCATCAGAAAAATCATAACTAATCCCATTTTTAAAAGTAGGTGAAAGGCTTGAAAAGGCACTTCTCCAAAGAATGATGGCATCTGTAGGCCAGTAGAGGGGAAGGGTGCAGCCGCAGTGTGGCAGGCCACACCCACACCATGCCCAGCATCACAATGCTGCACTGGGTGCTCACACATTTGTTCATGGAGCAGACTTTTAGCTAAGTATTCTCTCTATAACTGAATAATAAGATATAATAAAAAGCAGAAGCTAATAGAAAATCCAGACAATTCAGAGGACCAGCAAAGCTTTAAGAATTTCCTCTGGAAAAAAAAAACTAATAAAATAGAACAGTCTTGAAGCATTACTCATGGAAAACAAAAGCACAAACATGTAATATTACAAAAACAGGCAGAAACGGTGACAGCATGACCTGTGGGATGTGTGAGGATTAACTATGTGAAATCACTGCATATGAGAATTAATAAAGGTCAAATGAAATAGATGTGCAGAAACAGGAGCTGGCAGTTTTCCACAGCTAGTACTTTAAATTTATTATTTTTGAAAAAATTTCGTATTGCATTTCAGACAGTCCTCAAACTTACTCTGTAGGTGAGGAAAGACACTGAACTTTTGATCCTCCTGTGTCCAACTCTGTTGGAGAATATTATTTTAAGGTGTGTTACTTTTGCTTATGTTGCATTTGTTTAACTCAGTGAAACTGTGCTACTGTGCCTGTCTAAAATACCAGACAATTCTAATAAAGAATTGAACAACCAATAGCAAGGCAGGAGAGAGGATAGGTGGGGCTGGCAGGTAGAGAGAATAAATAGAAGAAATCTGGGAAGAGAAGAAAGAGCAAGAGATTAAGAGGAGGACATTGTGGGGGCAGCCACCCAGGTATACAATCAGCAATGGAATTAGAAAAGAAAAAAGGTACATACAATAAGGAAAGATAAAAGCTCAGAGGCAAAAGGTAGACAGGATAATTTAAGAAAAGCTGGCTACCAACAAGCCAAGCTAAGGGCAGGCATTTGTAAGTAATAATAAGACTCTGTGCATTTATTTGGGAACTGGATGGCAGGTCCCCCTAAAGAATAAATAGAAAGGGCAAACACAAACAACATACTTCCTAACACTGTGATAAGGTGTACCCTCCTACACCAGGCTTTCAGTGCTGGAGATCAAGCCCAGAGTTTCATGCACGTTAGACAAATCTCTACCAACTGAGCTGTGTGCCCAGCCCAACATTTTGCGGGGGGGAACCCCAAAAAACAAAAAACAAAAACACTAGCTTTTAAAAAGTTTTGTTTGTTTGTTTCAAGACGGGATCTTTACCTATGTAGGCCAGGATGGCCCAAAACCTCCTTTGTGGAGCAGGCTAACCTCAAAGTTATGGCATTCCTTTTGCTTCTGCTTCCTGAGTGCTGAAATGACAGGTATGTCTCACCACACCTGTTTATATGGTGCTGGGATTTGCAGCCAGACTTAACAGAGAAACCCTGTCTGGAAAGTAACAAAACCGCACAATTTTCACACTTAGTGGTGTGAACTGTGAAAGTTTTCTCTCTGAGCCGGGGATAGAGACAAGCTCACGGAACAGCACTGCTGTCCACACTGCACAGTGAGAAGAACCGACGGAGAGAAAGGCGAAGCGATGAAAAGGAGGAGACAGTTCTCATCAGCACACAGTTCTCCTGCTGGGAAGCCAATGAGAGCATTAGACTTGAGTTCAACAACACACTGACTGGATATAAAAGAAAAAGCCTGCTAAAAGCCTAAACTTCAGTAGCAGGGCTGGGGTCACAGGTCAGTAGTACCCTGACTTTCATCCTTAGCAACCCCCTCCTCTACCCCCCCCCAAAAAAAAAAAAAGAACAACAACAAAAAAAAACCTCTGTTAGCTAGCAGAATTCAGAAATAAAATGAACCCCTGGCACCAGTGATAAAACACAAGGTTCTTAAAAAATGATTAAGAACGTGACCCGGCAGTGCTTGCGGTGTGTCCTAGGAGAGGGCGGAACCAACAGAAAAGGGCTTTGTTCAAGAAGAGGACAGTCCGTCAGGGCTACAAATTTCTGGTCTCATGACTGCCATTTTCTATCTGTAAATCTATTTTCTTTCATTCCGGTACACCTGAGAGTCAATGATTAAACATTATAAACAGCCAAGTACAAATGATTAACCTGTGTCAAACTAGAATATTGAGGAATACTTGAATATAAAATGAAGAATTCTTCAAAATAAGAATTAAAAATTTTAAAATGCATCTTTTAAAAAGCATTGCATTGACTTATTTTATGTGCATCTGTCTAGGCAGGCATATGTGTGCCACAATGTGAATGGGTGGTCAATATTGGGCATCAGGTACTGACGCTACCTCTGCTATCTGGATCCCAGGGATTGGAGGCACAGATTCTCACATAAGCAAACTTATACTCATACTCAGCTTCCTTTCTCCTTTTCATTGAGTTCAGATCATGAAATCATATTTCCCACATCAGGGCATCCATGAGCATTTTTTTAATGCAAGTGAAACTTTGAAAATACTCTGAAGTAGCAGGATTAGGGCAATGGTAAAGAAAAGCATTTTATTGTGCTGAAGTAGTAGGTTCATATCATATAATCCCAACCTATGCAACCATTCATAATATTATTATACAAGAACTTAAAACATTAGTGCCTATATAAGCTTATATAAATTAACTTCAAGTTTATGATTCAAATCCTGTAACAATGTGTTTATATGTATCTATTAATAAATAAAATCGAGAGAAACAGAGAACTGTAAAAGACACACTCATACATTTGCAAGGCTTATTTTAGAGTGGCCAAAGACTGTTCTAATATGATTTTTACCTCTCTCTTTGCAATTTCCTGGGTTTCAATGCTCCCATTTTTAATGCATCACTTGCTTAAGAACAATTAGGTAGCTCCTACTGCCTCCACTGCCTGCTGGACACTGCTGGCTAACCCTTATTCTCATGCTTTCTTTCTGCCACTGAGCAGGCCTGAGTTTGCCTACATGAACAGCGTTTGACTTCCTGTGACGACCCTTTTTCCCACAGCAGCTTCCTGAGGTAAAGAGCCAGTGCCTCCTCTCAGCAGGCAGTCTTGGAGTAGGGTGGGGGCTCCTGCATTCACAGCATCTCAATCAGACCCCATGGAAACAACTGGCAATTAGCCAAACATAGCTCATAATACTTCTACCACTGTTGCCTCTGTCTGTTGTTTGAATTTATTTAAACTTGTTGTACATTATGCTTTCTTCCAGCTAGTGTCTAGGCTACTCCACGTTTGTCATAAAATCCAGAGCAACCGAGTGTTTGTGGTAGACAGAATAATGTCTTCTACCCCAGACAAAGAGTTCCTTCACCTGACTTTTCCCGCAATCTGTGAATGTGTTGGGCTCCAGGGCAAAGGGGAATTCAAAATGCAGATGAAAGAGACTGCTGAGCAGTAAGCCCCCAAACAGGGAGGCAGGCTGGCTCTCCAGAGTGGGCCTCCTGTCATCCTGGGACTTATAAGAAGAGGCACAGGACAGGAGGTACTGTGAGGAGGTTTGGAGATGTGCAGCATGGGAGGAGACAGATTGCAAGGACACGCCTCTCCTTGCACCATTGGGGCAGATAGGCACTGTCAGGGCTCAGTTAAGTTCTGCACCTTAAAAAGTTATTGTTAGTGTCTCATCTGATATTTCTTTGCCTGAATTCCAAAGACATGTGTCCAGTCGGTTTCCTGACAGCCAGGCCTGCCTCATGCTCTGCCTCCCCTGCCATGATGGGCTGGACCACCTCTAGAACTGTACATCGACATAAACCTGTCTTCCCTAATTTGCTTTACATCATTGGTGTTTTATCTCCGCCACGGGAAAGTTTAAAGCTATGGTTTAAATGTCTTGTTATACCAGAATGAAGGAAAGGAAATCTAAGTGATTAGTTGGAAATGAGAATTTGTCTCCTTTGTATCTCCGGTGGGGGCAGCACACTGGTCAATGAAGGCTATGGTTTGAGTTTGTCTCAAGGGTTTGCACGCTGAAAGCTTGATTCCAGGGTGAGGTGGCTCTGAGGTGAAAGGACTGTCATTAGGTGGGGCTTAGGTCATGGAGGGGCAACGCTGCCCCTTCAGGAACTGATGTCGCTGACTGTAAGGAAAGACATGGTTGGCCCTCCCTTCCTCTCTCCTGCCCCCAGGATCACCACTGGTCACTCCCTCTCACATGCACTCCATCTAGACGCCACCCACCACAACATGACACAGCTAATGGGGAATCTCACCAGAGCTGAGCAGACATCAGTGCCAATGCTTAAATCTCCCAAACTAGAAGCTGAATGTTCCTTCTTTATTTACAAATTACCCAGCAGCCTCGAGTATTTTTCTATAGTGATGGAATGCAATGGGGTTATAAAAAAGTAATCCCACAGTGATGTGCGGGAGGGAATCTGGTGAAGGAGCTGGCCCTCCGTCAAATGGCCTTACTCCCAGGGACAGGGCCAAGCCAAACCTTTCAGTCAGCCTCTGTCCTCTGACACCAATTACCCTGATTTGTCCAAACATGAAACTGGGGCCATGGGATTTGCTAGTGTTGTATAGCCAACACCACGGTGAGGATTAATTCGCATCTTTAAAGTGCTGTGGTTTGGGTTCGGTTTCTGTATTTTCTCAGGAGAAAAGCCAGTTCAAGACGGAGAGTTAGCCACAAAGGTTTGCTGGCTGTCACTAGATGTGCTGTGTGGAGTGGGTGACACAGGGCATGCAGCTGTGAGGCACCAGGGACAAGCAGAAGGGCTTCCCAGAATGTAGTAGAAACCTCTGAAAATTCAAAACGAGAATGTGCCTGGGCTCTGAGGAAGGGCACAGAGGGACAGATGGCAAGGGGTGTGTGACAGCTACAGATGGCAATATGGTAGCTCAGCACGCATCCTACGAGCATGCAGAGGAGCTATGGAATAGGCAGAGGCATCAGCTACAAGCTAGCTTCTCTGTCTCACAGTCTTAAAACTTTGCCAGCAGCATGATCTCCAGAGCCTTGAGTAACTTTCTGAACGACCCAATGCATTATTCTGATGTCCTCATCATTGGACCTTCTTGTTTATTTGTTTGTTTGTTTTTGGTTTACTTATCTCTCAACATAAAGCAAGGCCGAGATCAGCAAATGACTTCTGTTGCAAGGATTCTGTTACAAACTGAAACACCGGAGCTGGTGCTTGTCACAGGTTCTGCAAATGGCTGTTCTGATTGCAGATGGAAGGCTTTTCTTCACCACAGTGTACCTTCTTTATTTTACCATGGGATCTAAAACTGTAGAAATACATAAAGTGGAAACTGTAGCACCGTCCCCACCCCCACAGACACAGCAGAGGGATCTATCTATGGGACACAGCTGTAACTGTCCTCAATTTATTGGTGAGAGAACTGAACGAACTCATCCCTGGCTCTCAACAAATGAGTCAAATTGCCATTCACATCAAACCTGACACACTCCAAGAGCTGACCCCACCCACCCCAGCATTCTTCTTTTTTTTTTTTTAATAAAAAAAATTGTATTTACTTAGAAGCATTCAGAATGTCAACAAAACAGCTGCAATTTTTTTTTTTTTTTTTGCAATTATAGAGTGGCATTCAGTGGCATACAGAACAATTATCTTCGTATAAGCTGCAGAGACAACTGATGGGAAAAAAACCAAAAACAACAACAACAAAAACCTACCGTCCCCATATATAACTAATTTGTGCTGTGCACCAACAAGAACCTGCTTTAAATTTCCATGCCAATTTACAACCCCCAGACTGTACTACGCAAGGTTAGTGGCTATTGAAAATACCACCAGGACAGGGCTATCTAAAGACACATTCGGTAGTGTGTTAGCTATACAAAAAAAAGACACTGTACAGTTTAAAAACAAATCTTACACAGCCTTACATTTCAATATTTTCCTTTAAAAGGAGTGAGTTGTGTACAGGGGGGTTAAATGCTTTATAGACAAGAAAAAAAAAAACTGTGTTAGAACCAACTTATTCATCATCATCATCATCATCCTCTTCTTCATCTTCATCTTCCTCTTCTTCCTCATCCTCTTCATCCTCCTCATCATCTTCCTCTTCCTTCTTTTTCTTGCTATTTTCAGCCTTGACCACCCCCTTTTTCGCTGCATCGTGTTTTCCTTTAGCTCTGTAAGCAGCAATATCCTTTTCGTATTTTTCCTTCAGCTTGGCAGCCTTCTTTTCATAGGGCTGTTTGTCATCCGCAGCAGTGTTGCTCCACATCTCTCCCAGTTTCTTTACGACATCACCGATGGATAAGCCAGGGTGTTCTCCTTTGATTTTTGGGCGATACTCTGAACAGAACAAGAAGAAGGCTGAAGGAGGCCTCTTGGGCGCATTGGGGTCCTTGAACTTCTTTTTCATCTCCCCTTTGGGAGGGATGTAAGTTTTCATTTCTCTTTCATAACGAGCCTTGCCAGCTCTTGCCATGTCTTCAAACTTTCCCATTTCCTTAGCAGACATGGTCTTCCACCTTTCTGAGCACTTCTTCGAGAACTCTGAGAAAATAACAGAAGCATCCGGGTGCTTTTTCTTATGTTCCTCTCAGCAAGTTTGCATAAAGAACGCATATGAGGACATTTTGCCTCTCGGTTTCTTAGGATCTCCTTTGCCCATGTTTAGTTGATTTTCCTCTGCGAGGCACAGAGTTGCCCAGTGCCCGTCCGGCTCTCGCTTGTCCCGGCGCTGTCTCTCCCCAGCGTTCTTCTTTCCACCTTCAGTGTTACAGCACAAGGCATGAGCAGGGCATCAGACTCGCTGATCAGCATGCATTCTTTCATACATGCAAGGCGCTGAGCAAGCTATACAGATGATGTTGATCTACCTGGAGCATGTCTCTCTGGACAGGAAACAGGTGAGCTTGACTAGGAAAGACGTGAGCACCATCAGGGAAATGTGAGCATGATACCACACATTGAAGAGAATGAAATCACAGGGTCTTCAGAAGTCCCAAGAAACCAAAGGGACTGATGTCTGGAACCATCAGCACGGCACTCTGAAGCTGAATGTTCTCTACAGGCTCTTCTTTAAATGCTGCCCTTCCCTGATCGACACTTGTCCGAAATACACCTTTCCTACCTTGAGTCATTTCCATCAGGTGATACAGTCACAGTGACACAAAAATAACCAATACAAAAAACCGGCATCAGAGAGTGAAGCGGGGCCGTTGCTATGACAACACTGACAGGAACACTTGAAGAAGAAAAGGCTTATTTAGGCTTACAGATGAAAGGTCTTGGTTTGGTCCAGAGTTGCCTGTCTCTACCAGTCTGATATCATGATCTCAGGAGTGTGTCGGGAGGAAAGATGTTTAGGAGAGAGGCTGGAGCCACGGGTTGGTTTATAACCTCCAAAGGCATGGCCATGGTAACCTTCTGCCAGCCAGGTCATTTCATATTCAGTTATGACACATTTGAAACTGCTGAGTCTTCCACCTCAAGCAGATGTAGTAGAGAAAAGGTCTGTGTGAGGAATGTCTTAGTCAAGGTTTCTATTGCTGGGCAGCGACACCAGACCATGGCAACTCTTATAAAGGAAAACATTTCACTGAGTGGCTTACCATGTCCCGCCGTGGCGATCATGAACTGAACCTCTGTAAAGTTCAGTTCATTATCATCACGGCGGGACATGGTGGTGTGCAGGCAGTCTCGGTGCTAGCTAAGGAGCCGAGAGTTCTACATCTTCATCTGTAGGCAGCAGAGGGAGACTGTGTGCCACGATGAACATATGAGACCCCAAAGCCCACCCCACAGTGACACACCTCCTCCAAGGCCACACTTGCTAGCAGAGCCACTCTCCACCAGCCAAGCATTCAAACACATGAGTCTATGGGGCCATTCCTATTCAAACACCACAGGGAAGGAAGGGAGCCAAGCTCCATTTCCGCCATCGAGAGACGAGAGGCCTTCCACACGAGGTCATAACAGCTCTACGCAGAGCCACTTTACAGGGTGAACCTTTGGCGATAGGCATTGCACTAGCTTCCGTTAGAGCCCTCCACTCGTAGCTGGTATCCTCTGTGTGTGTGTGTGTGTGTGTGTGTGTGTGTGTGTGAATTACATATGCATATATCACACACTGGATCATTTTGGAGTTCTAATGATCACATCTAACATCTGGGGTGAGCTGTGGTCAGGACCATCACCCCCGGAACAGCCAAGACCAACCTGGCAGCTGTAGACTGAGGACACTGTAGTGGTTCTCCCATGGTCTGAACGGTGCTGGGAAACATGGAGTCTGACACTGGAGAGCCCTCGGATCTATGCAAGCTAAATTCAATCCTAGCATCACAGCTTCTTTTCACTGCTTCAACACCTCCTGGCTTTCCCATAACTCACCGTGAATAGCGCTAACCCTTCCCTCAAGTCCTCCCTAGTTACTTCTACAACCCACTCCCAGGAAAAGACACTGAGTCTAGGTCACTCTGCTAGAAAGAAGGGCATGGCGGTATGAGGTGCTAGGTACTGTGTGAGGCCTGTCCTCGGTGGGCAATGTCCTTGGTCCTGTCCTGAGCGGAGGCCCAGAAAGCAGGAGTATAATGACTTGTCTCTTCTCAGTGAGCACCTCCCTTGCCGAAGCTGTATGTGAGAAGGACTGAAGTTCTAGCTAGACACTGACCTGACGATGGACAGCTTTGGAATCAGACCTTTGGATGTTCATGGTGGAACTGTGGTTATAACTATTCCCCAATTACGGCCCACTTCCGAATAACGAATGTTAAGCAGACAGAGATTAGTAATCTCAGAGGCCACTGAGGACAGATCTCTTCCTCGTGGTTGGCTTTGGACCACATTTTTACTTCCTGCTAATACTAGGAAGAAATTACAAATGCCTCTCCTTAGGCCTTTTAGTCAAAAGAATCGAACACCCCTGGCCCTGAGTGAAAACATAACATTCTCACCTCCTCTAAAGAGTAGAACATTATGTACTATATTGTCTCTTTCCTTGAGCTGGGCCTGGCAATCACATGGCCAGTCTCCTCCCCAGGAAGGCTGATTCACCTAATAACATACTAAGGAGATCTAAGGATCGGGGAGGAATAATTATGCCTTAACGAAGATAATGTATTTACTTATACTTCCACAAAGCCCCTCCCCTGATACAGTGGCCTGCACAGCTTCACTGCTAAGCTCGCCTGCTTTTTGAGTTCTAAATGTGAAAAGTATAATTCTTTCTTCCTTCTTTTTCTATATCTTTTTTTTCTTTTCAAAAGTCTAGGCATGTTTTCCCTGTCTAAGCTTGCTTCCCTGACACCCAGCTTTTTCATCCCGTCTCTAAAGCCGCACATCCCTCTCTTCTGCCACGCTGCTTGCCAACCTCCAAGCACAGCCCTGCCAGCTTCCATGGACCCTAATCATTCTTCCCCATCTACCTCCACTCAGCAGTCACCAACATTTACAGCCCTGCCAGCTTCCATGGACCCTAATCATTCTTCCCCATCTACCTCCACTCAGCAGCCACCAATGTTTACAGCCAGAATCACCCTATTGTTTTTCTTTCAAATTCTAATTAAATGGTGCCTGGGTTTCCTTCTGAGTCTGTTTTAAATTACTTTATTAATGAGCCTAAGGAGGGAACCCCCTGGATGCTTCCTTACTCTAACAAGGGGCAGGAAACTGCTAAACCCAAGAGGCAGCTCCTGAGGGATCCTGGGCGTGTGTAGAAGTCATGGCTCCCCTGGGAAACCTGCAGTGCCTGTTTACACAGTTCACAAGGTGAGGAGACATTGGTAAAAAAGAAGACAGGACTCAGAGAGGTGAACAAAACCACAAATCAATCCAAACCAGTCTATTGTTTATAATACGTTTAGGGCTTTCACTTCTGTTCATTCACTGCTGCTTATTAACGGGCGCTCCTAGCAGAGTGCTCCCTAACTGTCCTCCCCGGAATCTGATAGTCAGTGTGGGAAGCACTAGAGTTAGGAGCCAGCTGTGGCTCTGTGTCAGCATAGGTTCAAATGTCGGCCCTTAGCTGATACACTAGACTGGCTGCTTCCTGGTTTTACAAAAGCGTCTAGAATATCTTAGACTTTCCAGATGTTGTCCTCTAAGTTAATATTTTCTTATAACTGGATTTAAAATTTCCCAACAAATTACTGCATAGAAAAGAAAGCAGATTCATGTCTCCATGGTTAAAAGAAGCAGGCCCCAAAGACAGCTTTTCTTCTTTTCCTTTTTTTTCTGATTTTTGTCTCATAGCAGACTGAAGTGACTCACACATAGGAGAAAAGGTCTCCAGGGTCTCTCTGTGTGAGGAGGTGGCAGGCACAATGCTGCCTGCAGACACAGACAGCAGAGAACACCTCAATTGTATGCTAAGGAAGGCCAGCCAGCATCAAGTGGGCTTCTTTACAGGAGGCACAAAGGACAGCAGAGGCCAAAAGGTTAATGACCAAAATGATGGAACTTAGCACAGTCACCAAATCACACACGAGAAACATCCTAGTAGCTGAGGGGTGGAGTCTCCTGTCCATCTTCCACAGCCCTGCCTACCTGAAGGCTGCAGGAACCTTTTGCCTACGTTAGTATTTTGCTAGGAGCATTTTTGGGAGGGCAGGCAAAAGTGATGGCAGATTACAGTAAGAACCCTGCTACAGACAGGCTCTGATGGCCACGGAAGACTCTGAGATCTGGTTCTAGGCTGTCACTTCTAACATCAAACTAAACTATAGCCCAGTGAGTGATGCTGCTTCTCCTCCTCCTCCTCCTCCTCCTCCTCCTCCTTTTCCTCCTTCTCCTTCCTGTCTTCTTCTTTTTTGTATAAGAATTTAGCAAATGAAGACAGTCCTGAGCCATTATGTGGAAAGAATATCCCAGATGCCCTGGAGCAGGGTTATATGAGAAGTTTTTAAATCTACTTTGCATCCCCACAGCTCTCCAGACACCTAGGAGATTTCAGTATTCCTGGAATAGGCCATGTCTCTTAGGTGTTTAGGGGCAGGGAAAGTTTGAAGTGTAGAACCATTGTAGCCGCAAGGTGGCTGACTAATCATTGGTCTCCAACACTGTGCAGCTGATAAACTTATTTCCTAGCACCTTCTAGAATAGCTCCTCTAGATCACATACAGAATTCTACAGTTTCCACCTGTCACACTTTAAGAAAGTAAAAAGAAACAGATGAGTATTAATAGTATATTCAACTTAACATGTTCAAAATACTGTTATTCCAACATATATGCATCTTATGTGTACATTCAACTTAAGATGTTCAAAGTACTGTCATTCCAACATGTTTGCACCATATGTGTGCCAAGTCTTCAAAGTCTGATATGCATTTTGTACTTAGAGCTGACATCTCAACCGTAATTACCTACATTTCAAGTGCTCAGTAGCCACATGTAGCTAGCTAGTGGCTGCCACAGTGGGAATCACAGATCTAACTATTTTGGCAGACCTCAGGTCTAACCTATAAGCTCACCTCTAGCATTAATGTACTTTTACTCCAATAAAAGGGACATTTCTTGACTGTTGTTAGAGCAATTTCCTTTTTTAGGTGTAATGCATCCATTTGGGTTTGGTGGTGCTTTAGCTTTTAAAAAAGAGCATACTGGATATTAAATTTCACATCTAATTTGTTTTTCCTGTACATACCTCTACACTCCTGTCACCTGAAACCCTTTCTCAGAGCCTCTCTCTCCCCTCCCATGGGCCTCTTTCTAGCTTCATGGCCATAACTGCACTCACATACATTCATATATCTAAACACTAAAAGCTAGGATCTGCATATGAAAGAGAACAGGCCATGTTTGTGACTTTGGTTTAATATAATAGTTTCATCCATTTTCCTGGACATTTCATATTTTTAATTGTATCTAATCTCTCCTCTAATTGTTCCCTCTGTGACCAAGCAATGCTTATCAATTACTGGGCATGTGTGTTATCTGATGAGGATCAAAATACAAACAAGTCATAGATCTTGGCATCTAGGCCCTTCATGCCAGTGGGAACACATGCCCAACTAGAACAAGTGACACTAAGGAAGAGACAACTGCTCTCATGGGGCTTCTGGAATGCTCTGGAAACTGCAGAGAGGCAAGAAACAGGTATTGAGTTTGGGTATGGTATAACCAACTATGTGCTCTGAAATGTGATCAGGACAGGTAATGTGGGCAAGAACATGACAAGGTCAGGTGAGATGGTGCTGGGTATTCAGTGACACAGTCCGGTTAACCCTCTGAGCAGGAATATCTAAGGAGTAGGGTCTTGTGTCACTTGAAAAGGACAGAGAAGTAAAGAAGACAACCAGGGCACTACAATGTCACCAAAGGAAGTGGTACAGACCCCACAAGAGTGCAAGGAATGTGACAATACCCCCTGAGGAACTGACAGGGCTCCAGTAAACAGTGGGCACAGTGAAGCTGAATGATGGCCTGGGCTGTCAGGAAACTCACACCTGTCAGACTTGCAGGTTCTGTGCAGCACCTGGCCAGCCAGTTAGATGCTGTGGAGGCACACAAACCCGAGCTGGACAGTGGCTTGGCTGATGGTGAATTTTCTGAAAAACAGGTTCTGGAATTTTTATGTGACACAGACAGTGACATGATATCAGCAGTGGGAAGGGGCCTCAGAGCTCCTGCATGTTCCTGCTATATACAGCCAGCAAATGACAACACCAGAATTTACAAACTTCTCAGAACACTGAAGCCACTGTGAGATTACCAGAATGTGTCAGGAAGGAACATTAACACTATCAGCAGCTCTGGTGGGCAGAGAGTACTAGACCAGAGTGGAAGAGTCTATGGAAACACAACAAAATGTTCAACGCAGGAGCATGGCTGGTACTCACATGGTGAACTGTCAAAAAAGTCCCGGTCAATGTTATGTAACAGCTCCACTCTGGGGGACGGGATTCCTTCACTGGAAAAGAATTTTTAGGAAATATTAGTTTCTTCTCAAACGGATATTCATTGTTTTATGATTTCTTTTGTTGATGCTTATAGAAAATAACAAATCTGCCAGTTAACAATTTTATCATAATTCAGATAAATCTAAAAGCTGTAACTGGTAGATCTTCATAGGGTCCTTTGTCTACATAGTAATAATTATTGAAAATACCACATAATGTCAGTATCAGGTATATGATGACACCCTGGCTATATTTAAATGTGACCATTCTTTATGAAAGAAACATAAGATTCAAGTCATCTGTGGAGACATCATACTAACTGTGTAGAAGGAAATAAAGAAAGAACATCTTTCAGAATGGTGACACTACTATAGGGCTGCAGCCTCTCAACATTAGCTATATCACAATCTTTAGAGCCAAAGAGATCACAGACTTCTATCTTAATTAGCTAATTAATTGAGCCAAAGTCTCCTGTGGCCCAGGCTGACTTGGAACTTGCTATTTAGCAAAGACTGCCCTTGAATTCTTAAATCTTCCTGTAGAAGTTCTGGTGTTGATGCTTATACCACCACACCTGGGTCACAGATTTAACAGAAATATGGGTTAAATCCATGCCTTTAAAACTTTTTTTGGAAGAACATGTAACTACAACCACAATCTATATTGACCAAAGAATAACTGATGTGTTGTCCAGTCAACTCCTATTACAAGAGAGAAATTATGTCCCAAGTTACTGGAAGAATATTGAGTTGTGTGACTTTGAAAGTAGAGTTCTTAAAAAACTGAGAACATAAACATCCTAAGGAATTCTGTTAAGTTTCCTTGATCTCAAGGAAAATGTAAATAAATATCAACCACTGAGGACACTTGTTAATCCAGTGACGCTGCTATGTATTGCTGATGTCAAAATACTGTGACCATTACAGAGTTCATACACACATGTGTAGTATCACAAATAAGACTCAGAGCAAATTATTGGAGGAAGGCTGAAATATCAGAGAGAAGAAGCACCACAGTCAATTCTCACTCAGCTGTCTTACAACTTCCTTAGGCTGGTTCCTGATTGCCAGTCGCTTCTCCCAGTCCCTTCTGTTCTCTCTGTGTTTCTATGAGCCCTTATATACTCTATCCCATCCAGGATTAAAGGCATGTAACCTTAAACTCACAGAAACAGAAGAAGTTCTGTCTCTGGAGTTGGGGGATTAAGGGTGGGGGTCACCACTCCTGGCTTTCCCTGTGCAGGGATCAAAGGTATGTGTGACTGACTCAGCTGTTTATCTTTGTATTCAAGGTTAGGGTTAGGGTTAGGGTTAGGGTACCAGATTCAGAAGCTAGGTGAATAAAAATTGAATCTCTGGCTTTTGAAAAAGATAACTCACAATGTAAAAGGATAATTAGGTCACTAAAGGCAAGATCAGAACCCTTGGAGTATTGGATCCAGGATATAATTAATAAGGAATCTTATAGCTGAGATAATTGGGTAGGAAAGGTTATTTCTAAAGGCTTAAAGAAAAATCAGAATATCAAATATTACAACTGTGGAGAGCAAGGTCACCTAAAAAGAAACTGTAAACAAGGTGTTCCCCAAAATAATGTCTTTGCTAAGAATAACCTCAACAGAATGTTGCTACCTTCTTGAGCATGCAGGAGGTATGGCAAAGGCAGGCATTGAACCAGTGAGTACAGGTCAACAAGGGATCGGCAAGGTAACCTTTTACCTTTGGCAAATGCACTGAGGGAGCTTTTGCAAACCTCTCAATATCAAATCCAGTTCAGTCTTATCCTGTCATTGTAAAAGAAATAACTTCTCAGAGCAATAAAAAAACATAAAGCCTATTCTAAAAAACCATACTGTTCTGGACAATAAAACAGCTATAAAAAAGAGAACAAAAAATTTAAAAAAAACCCATAAAGTGAATATTTTAGCAAACCTCTATGAACAAACAAAACCAAAATTAAAAATAAATGATGTTGTCATTGAAGGTCTAGTAGACACAGGTATGAATGTAACAATAACTTTACCAGAATCTTGACATACAAATTGGCCCCTTCAGGAGGTAAATGTTCAGCTTCTGGGAACTGGGACATTATCCCAGGTAAAACAGAGTACAAGATGGCTCAAATTTATAGGCCCAGAAGGACAGAAAAAAAATTAAAATCATATTGCTATGAATTTATGGGTATGACATTTATTATAACAATGGAATGCTCAGATTAACATTCTCCCAGTCTTAGGAACAAACCATAAACTAACATATGCTTTGGGGAAAATATTAGAAAGTTTATGAGAAACAGTCACTAACCACTCAGATTGTATAAATTTAAGGTGAAACAGCTGCTGATCTTTCAAAGGCACCAACAGTTCTATTAAAATGGTTAATAGATAAGCCTATAGGAGTTCAGCAATGGCCTTTAACAAAAGAAAAGCTGAAGGTCTTAGAACAGTTGGTAAGGGAGGAGTTAAATGCTCACCATATTGAAGAATCAATCAGCCCTTGAAATTCTCCTGTATTTGTATTTGTTATCAAAAAGAAATCTGGAAAATGGATAATGATAACAGTTCTAAAAGAAGTTAACAAGGTGATTCAACCAATTGGCTCTCTATAAACTGGAATTCCTTTGCCTTCTCTGTTACCTAAAGAATGGCCTATCATAGTTATTGACTTAAAAGACTGTGGCTTTATGATACATCTATAAGAACAGGACAAGGAAAAATTTGCCTTCACATTGCCCAATTAAAGTAATTTTCCGCCTGTAATGAGATATCAATGGTAAGTTCTTCCATAGGGAATGTTAAATAGTCCTACTCTATACCAATATTTTCTATAACAGTTGTTATAGGTGATATGTAAGCAATTCCCACAAACTATTATTTACTATATGAACAATATCTTATTGACTAACTCAAATATAAACACTTTAGAAAGAATGTTTGAAGAACTGAATAAAATTTGTTTGCTTGGGGATTACAAATTGCTTCTGAAAAAAAAATACAAAGAGGATATTCTATTAATCATTTGTACATAAAATAGGTCTACAAAGAAATTAGACCCCAAAAGGTAAAAATCAGGAGAGATAGGTTGTGAACTTTTAATGATTTCCAAAGTTTGCTAGGAGTCATTTCCAACATATGGACCATATTTTAAAAAAAATCATGAACTAGATAATTTGTTTGAAAACCTTAGTTAGTGACACAGACTTAAACAGTTCAAGAGAATTGTCAGCTGAAGCTGAGAGAGAATTGGCTTTGGTGAAAAAAAATTTACATGATGCACATGTGGATCATGTGAATCCAGACCTTAATTGCATTCTGGTTATTTTACCCTTTAAGCATTCTCCTACAGAACTACTAATACTAACATTGGAATGGATATTTCTATCACATAAACCAAGTAAAAAGTTAAAGACATACGTGGAAAAGATTTCTGATTTGATTTTTAAAGGAAAATTAAGACTTTGACAATTGACAGGAATGGACCCAGCAGAAATTATTATATCTTTAATTAATGAAAAAAGTTGACTAGTAATGGGAAGAAGTGAATCTTAGCAAAGAGCTTTCAATAAACTTTTGGGAGAAATTAGCAATAAATATCCCCAAAGCAAAAAAAAATTAATTTATAAAGGGAACTAACTGGATTCTTCCTTGTGCTATAGGGGAAACACTAATTTCTGGAGCTTTTACATTATACACTGATGCAAATAAATCAGGAAAGGCAGACTACAAATCATAAAATGCAAGTAAAGTGGCTCAAAGCCCTTATAATCCTGTCCAAAAGTCAGAATTATATGCTGTTGTGATTGTATTAATGGATTTTTACAGAACCTCTTAACATAGTCACTGACTTTCAGTGTACAGAAAGAATTGTTTTCACATTGAAACTGCTGACTTTATTTCTGATGAGTCAGAACTAATTTCATTTTTTATTCTGTTACAAGAAATAATCAGGAATAGGGACCATTCTTTACATATAACACACATCTGATCCCATACAAATCTACCAGACCCTCCAGCACAAGTTAACAATAAAATTGATAGATTAGTAATAGGAAATGCACTCAGAGTTTCATAAAAACAATCACATCAATATCCAAGGTTTAAAAAAGATTTCTCTATCACTTGGCAGCAAGCCAAAGAAATTGTAAAGTCCTACTGGTTCCTTCTATAACTAAACTCCATTACCAGCAGGAAGTAATACTAAAGGTATACAAAGAAATGAAATCTGACAGATGGATGTATTTCATTTTACAGAGGTATGTTTTCAGGATTTCAATGGGCAACTGCTTTGTGTTCATTAAAAGGCTGATTCTATAATCACACATTTGCTAGAAGTTATGGGCATGATGGGAATACCAGTACTAATTAAAACTAACAACACTCCAGCATGTCTCTAGTAAAATAAAATAGATTTTTGCTTATTATAATATGAAGCGTATTACAGGTATGCCACACAATAATACAGGGCATGCAGTCATAAAAAGATCAAAGCAAACTTTAAAGGATATGTTAAATAAATAGAAAGGGTTAACAAAGACACCCCCCCCAGAAAAGACTACGTAATGTTTATTAACTTTGAATTTTCTCAGTGATAATGAGAAAGGAACAACAGCTGCTGAAAGGCACTGGACTATGGAAAAAACAGCTGAGCTAAATCAGCCTGTCTACTTCAAAGATGTGTTGACCTCAGAATGGAAACCAGGATATGTGCTACATTGGGAAAGGGGTTTCACTTTTGTTTCCACAAGTGAAGAAAAGCTATGGATACCATCAAAATTAATAAAGACTCAATTTGAACAGAAGAAACTTCTTGATAAGGAGAAAAAAATGGCTCATCCACCAATGTGGCATTTCTTTAAGTTGTAAGAAAAACTCACCAAACAAGACATTTGGTAGGCTTTTGTTTTTGTCTTTACAGAAATAACAAGAACATCTTCAAGAAGTCAAAAGACCTTGGACACCTAGACATCTAAAACAGAAGGAAAGGCTATCCAGAAAAAATTTACAAGCAAAGTAAAAATCAGAACTATTGGTACCAATATACTCTACAGGTTAAAAATCTCACTGCCTAACATCTATATCTTTTTACTTCTAAGTTGAAGTCCCAGTTCAAGTATAAAATAAAGGTGGCTTTGAAGTTGGAGTGTGGCTCTCTCCTTCTCTAAACCCTAGCGTGCTTTTTGAAGAAAAATGCAAAATCTCTGGATCATATCGGAAGAGCCACCTGATATAGGACAGAAGAACAAACAAAACTAAGTGACTATTCTATTGCTATTAATCTTATGATATATAAATTTTATGTCAAAATTGATAAGAACAACATATATGTATATGTTGTAAACATTTTGTTGTCATTTTAATGTTCATATAGGATACAAATTAATTCTAGAAAAAGGCTTTAACTAGGTTTCTGTACACTTTCTTGGGTTTGGGTCTCTTATCAGTTTTCTGTAGTAAACTGTAACAATGCTAAACTGCAACCTTTGAAGCCTCCAAAAGGAATATGGAGCCCCATAATGATAGTTTCACATGAACTATTACAAAGTCACTAGGCTGACACTAACCAGAGGTTGGCTTTGAGCTACAAACTACTCAGGACAATTTCAAGGTGACTAGCTGAGATGAACCAGCCTCACAGACTACTGTAGCCAGGACTTGAGACAAGCCTTGCTCTTTCACATTATGCAGAAAATGGACAACAAATGAGACAGATACCTATCCCAAGACTTGACACTTGACCAAAATTTTCTTTTCAAGATCCCCCAAATATGACATTGCCCCCAAAAAGCACAAAGAAAATTTAAGAACATGTCACCCACATTCCCAAGAAGTGGGAGTGGATGGCTTATCGTCTTTCAATTTACAGATAATTATCATTATTTAGGGTGATTGGTTAAAATTGTTATTGGTTACGGTTAGAAAAAAAGCTGAACAAAGAAGATTAGACTCAGAGCTATTGTTTTAAAAAGAAAAAAAGGGGATACAGATATGATAGGATAAAAGGATAGACTACTAAATCTACTCTGAGAAAAAGAGAATATGAATGATAGGATATAAAGGTAGATTATTGAATTTACTTTTAAAAAGCAATTGCTAGTTTTAAATATTTGACACTGGATTAAATTTTTGTATACTGTATACAAATTGTGTATGTTGATACAAAGTTGAAATTAATTTGTTACTGTACACATATTTCTACTCTTTTTCAAGGTATTGTACCTACACAGGTCATTTACCAATGTAATACAAATTGCCCATCCATAAAAGTTGTAATGTATATTTTAATGTATTCATGCTTGTATTTTTTAATTAAAATGTTTAATATGCTAAAAAAGTTATTATCACCAACTAATAAAAAATGAAAGTTAGTAATTAGTCATTACAATCAAACTTATAATCACATTAGATATGTTTTTCAATGTCAAAAAGATATTTTAAATAGAGAAGCCATTTTCAAACACTTCAGAAATCAATAGAATATTGCATTTAAGATATTTTAGTGAGCTGGAGAGATGGTTCAGTGGTTAAGAGCACTGACTGTTTTTCTAGAGGACCTGAGTTTGATTCTCAGCATCCACATGGTAGCTAACAATTGTCTGTTTATTCCAAGATCTGACACCCTTACACAGTTAAACATGCAGGCAAAACCCAATTCACATAAAAATAAAATTAAAAAAAGATATTTTAGTAGCATGGGTTCCTTTTATTTTTAAGATAATAAGATATATCTGCTCCTGGCAGCAACAATCTACTTCAGGGAAGATGATGGGCACTAAAGAAACTCCATATGGAGTTAACTTTCTTTGTGGCAAAATTTAGCAAGAAAGTGCTCTTGCCTCAACTGCTGACAGTGTGATGTCCAAAATGGACAAGCAGGATACACAAGAAATAACTGCTGAGCCTTGCAGGACAAAGTAGGAAGACCTTAAAAAATATCCTGCTTCACAGATAAATCTGTCAGATATGCTAGGACTGTAGGCTGAAGATGGATGCCACAAAACTGCAGAGGAACCTTGGGTGACTATCCAGGCAGCCAGCTGTTTCTGTCATTTTTTCACATTTTTTGGAAGCTGCTTGCTTGTACTTCCTATTTAGTTAGCCAATATTATTTCCTTCTTGGGTCTCTGGGGGAGTTGAAGATAAGTTATATTTATAGTTTCCTTAATTACAGTTTCAGGAAAGAAACTTACTAAGAGGTACAAAGTGTATAAATCTGAAATACATCAAAAGATAGTTTTCAGTTGGTAATACAAGTTAGAAAGTGAATCAAGTATAATCCTTTGGACTCATCAAAATAGGATAAATAATAAAACATTTTCTTTGATTTTGTCAATTGTTAATAGACTGGACATTACTGATGTAATTATTATTTGTATATGTTGTATATTGTTATATATATTGCATATAGTTTTTTATATTAGTTATAACCTTTAAAATTTTTTTTGACACTAAAGGGAATATATGGTAAGATATTTAACAAAAGTAGCCTGAAATGTTAGAGGACAAAGCCAAGCCATGATTGTCAAGAAGTGGTGACCTATGTCTTTAATCACAGCACTTGAGAGGCAGAAATACTCTGGATCTCTATGGGTTCAAGGCCAAGCAGAGCCAGGCGGTAATGGTACCATTTTTAATCCGGGCTCTAAGAATGGTGAACAAAGGAAGAAAAATAGCTGAGTGGGGAAAAGAAACAAGGCAGAAGATCTCCCTTTTGCCTGTGCCCTGGTCAGTCTGAGGACTCATGAAGACAGGGCCTACCCTATTCTGCTTGAGGAGTTCACTAGGTGAGAACTGGCTGTGATTTGTTTCTCTATCTCTTTCTTAAACTAAGGTTAATCTCACACATAATAACACACACAGAGAGATTCACACAGCAGGAAGGACACAACCTTAATGTGAATATTTTATAAGACTTCAAATTGTTCTTCTTTACATCCACAAAACACCCCCACTGGAGAGCCAAAGGTTAATAACTCAGAGATGGCCCTAGTCTCCAGGGATAATATTCATGTAGGATGTTCCACAGTCCTCAGTCCTAAGGGGCAGCTTTGAAGCATGAGTTGGTGTTGACAGCAAGGCATAGCTCCTAGAACCCTACTCATCTCATTTTCTTCTGAACATGCTTAACTGCCTCCTTCTAGATTCTGGAGACTGACAGCTTGTCACCAACTGGGTTTGGTCACAGAAGCTCTAAAGACAAGGAAAGATGTGCAAAGAGAATGGTAACTACAAGAAAATGTGAACAGAGGGCTGGAAAGAAGGCTCAGCAGTTAAGAGCATGCATTGCCCCTCCAGAGGAACAGAGTTCAATTCCAAACAACCATGTCACATTTAACTCTAGCTCCAAGCCACAGCCTCTGGGGTGCCTATACTCACATGCACAAACTTATACAAGTAACATAATAAACAAATAAGTAAATCTTAAAAAAAAGAAAGAAAATGTGAACAGAATGATGATGGTGTCTTAGACATAAAAACAAGCAAACCATTAAACTCTTGAATAACAACATCAAGGAAGACATGAGGAGGTGTCAGAAGGATGTCAGGAGGGGTGTCAGAGCACCAGCAGTAAGTCTTTGCATTGCTTGAGACGAGGACAAAGCTGTTTGTTAAACTTAGATATAACTAAGTGAAATGTATGTGTTATATGTTTAAGAAGAAAATTAAAAATAAACATTTTTCCTGGACTACAAAAAAATGTGAACAGTTCATTCAATTGAAAAGAAGGCAAGGATGAGGAAGGAACCCCTGGAAACTGGAGGTTCTCCATTCCTATGTAAGCACTCATTCCTAAAACTTGAGCTGTCCTGAGTATTCCAAAATATTAGGGCACAAGTAAATAAAGAATACTTTTCTACTAATTCTGAAATTTGATGTGTGTTTTTAATTCTCTTTGTTATTTCACTATTCATAAGATCCATATATATTTCAAAATTTCAAACTTAGTACAATGATGTAATTTTCTGAACTCCAGAGCTTGTAGACAATCCTCATTGACTATTCCTTGGGAAAGTCTTCACAGGCAGACTTCTCTTGATGCCCACAGGATCTCCAACTGCCCAACTGTCATAGCGTGTTATGATTCTACTTCTAAAATATGCTAATCAAGATATTTTAGTGAGGATGTGGTTAAAAGACATGCCAAGAAAATACAATATGTGACAAGTGGTTAAAACATACTGAGGGACCCCAGATTATTAAGAAAACCAAATCAACATTTAGGAGAATTGAATAAACTATAAATCTTAAAGACATGTAAAAATCTCAAGACAAGCTCATATAATAATTTGCTGGGGCTAACTAACCCTTTGAAAGTGACAGAGTTTTAGAAATCTGCAGACAATTGTTTAAAAAATTTTTAGAAACATTTTAATACTCATCTAGAAACGTATGATCAAGACCCTGGCACTCTGGCTTCTTAACAAAAATGTTGCAAGTCAGTGTCTGACACCAGAAAGATGGTGACGGCTTTGTCAATACACAAAAAGATGTTCTTCCATCTTTGCAGATCTTTGAACAAAGTTGTCTTTATCTATAGTTGAAAATAGCAACAGTTGTAGAGTCACACAACTCAAGTTCATTGCTGAAGTTACCTCTTTGGCCTTCAGGAAAGGGTTCAGGATCTCAACACTTAGGGTAGGGGATGGGAGTTAAGAGGCACAAGACAGGAAATTCCAAGGGAGAGGGAAAGAAAGTACAAGGTACAGGAATGGTGACCGGATCACGTAGTGTCCATTCATAGTTACAAAGTAAGTTATCAGCACAAATACATTTAAACAATTCTCTTTTCAAACAGCATGAGTTAGGGAAGGCACAGCTAGGCATAATAGAATGTGCCTATAACTCCAGTAACTTGGAGGCAATAACTCAGAGTTAAGGCTAAAAGGCCATGAGTTTAAGGCTAGCCTGAGCTGCATAGCAAGAACTCAGTTCAAAAACTAAACCCCAAATCCACCCAGTTAATTTCAGTAGAGACTAGATAAGCACCTGTGTGGTTCTAGGACACGGGCATGGATCTGGGAATGGGGGAAGGGAGGGTGGTGAGCTTAGAAATCGCAGAAACTTCTGCAAGCCTTATAGTTTTGCCTGGAAGATAACAGAGAGAAAATATTTGAAAAAAGAAATAACCAGTGACTCAGGATCATACTCTAAGAGGTAGATATAATTCAATATAAATATATGACTTCTATATGCCCTTTATAAAGTACAGACAGTGTAACTTTAATTCCTAAAACATGTAATGTTCTTTCCCATATGTGAGCATCTCCCATTTTAGAGAAAAACACCAGTGTTAAAACAGCCCACTCATTATGAACTACGAACTTAAAATGATGAGATGTGAGTTTTCCTTATTTGGAGGCATTTGAACAGCAACAGAAAGTTCAGCTGCTTAAGTAACACTGTCTTCAATAGACTATGAATTTCATCTGGGAAATCCATCTCTCCATCATGATTGCTGATGCTTGTGGAAAATAATTCTCTTCCATAATCATATACCTGGTCTTAGGTAAACCAAAGTAATGGTTGCTTTTATTACAGCAGCGCCCTAGAAACTGTGCTGTGCTCACCCCTGCTGGGCCTGTAAAAATGGCCACAGCAATAGTAGACAAGAACTATGCAAAGAAAGAAGACAGAATCACTTTCCTCACCTCTAACCACTTAACACAGGACTGCCCCTCAACAGTGCAGGAGTGCTTCATCAGACTAGTTTGAGCTGGGAATTGTTTTTGTGAGGCTGGATGAAGTAACAGCAACTAGTACTGACACATAATCTAAATACTTGCCAGAAGGGAGACTGCTCAGCAGCTCAGAGTGCCTGCTACTCTTGAGGAAGGCCTAAGTTTGGCTTCCAACACCCACACTGGGCAGCTCTCAATCACCTGTAACCCAAACTCCAGGAGGGCCTTCACATGTGACTTCACAAACACACACACACACACACACACACACACACACAAATAATAATAACAATCCAATAATAAATCTTTAAAATACTTGATATATATTAATCTCATTTAATTCTCAACACCACGAATCTAACTTTGGCTAGGGTGATTGGTTAGGTTGTCCAACCTTGGTTAGGGTAATTGGTTGGGTTGATCTATCCTTGGCTAGGGAGATTGGCTAGGTTGATCTAACCTTGGCTAGGTGATTGGTTAGGTTGTTCAACTTTGGCTAGAGTGACTAGTTAGGTTGTTATCATGACCCCTGACTGGGTTTGAAACTCAATCTGATGGACTTACTCAACTGCACTCCTAACCAATATGCTCCTTAGTTAAATGTTTACATATGTACTCAGCACCTCTTTGGATATGTTATGCCACAGATTTACCTCTTTTTATGTCTTATACCACAAATTTAGCTTATTTTTATGACTCTATAAACAAATATCTTTATGCAAGTTAGCTTTATGTCAACTTGACTCAAGCTGAAGTCATTTGGGCAGAGGGAACCTCACTTGGGAAAACACCCCACCAGATTGTCTGTGGAAAGCCTTTGAGGCATTTTCTTAGTTAATGATTGCTGTGGGAGAGCCCAGATCGTTGTGGGTGGTGCTACCCATAGGCTGGTGGTCCTGAGTATTCTAAGAAAGCAGGCTGAGCAGGACATGGAGAACAAGCCAGTAAGCAACACTCCTACATGGTCTCTGTATCAGTTCCTGCCTCCAGGTTCCTACCCTTACTGCCTTCAATAATGGGCTATGATGTGGAACTAGATGATAAAATAATCCCTTTTCTCCACAAGGTGCTTTTGGTTACGGTGTTTTATCATAACAATAAAAACCCTGAGACAATCTCTAATGCAAATCCTTCTATAACAAACATGCCAATAATGTTCTTCATTCTCTTCAAATGGTATTCTGTTGTCATTGGAGACATTTCAATATTTCTTTTAGGTTAACCTGCAAATTTCATATTGTCTATATTAGTTTAATTTGACATATGGATGAAGAGACACTGACCAGTGACTACTTGTCTTAATAGTTTCTAGGCCTCTACAGTTTCAGACACTGAGGTCACATCACTGTCCATTTACAGTTCCCAGATTTTGACTTCCACTGTGTTGCAGGCTGAGGCAGAAACGCTCCCCACAGATAAATGAGACAGGATTCCATTATTCCTCTCCTTTGACCACTGGCTGCTGACTATCTGTCACAAAAGACATGTCCTGAAAGACACTGCCATAGCTTTAGGAAAGGAAATAGTGCTGGCAAGAGTTTCTGGGAAGAAATTTTGACAAAAACAAACAAAACCCAAACAAGTTGCTGCTAAAAATAAAAGAGACCTGCCAGGGTAATTTGCATCCATGTGTGAGCATGGTCATCTTCCTCCCAGCCCCACCTCCTGCAGCCAGGCTCTGTGCGGTGCTTTTACATCAGTCTCCCTAGAGTCTTGCTCAAGTGCCAACAAGCTAGGTACCACTGTGCTCAATATTATTTTAACTAATTATTTTTTACAAAGCTGTGGATTGAGCCCAGAGCCCTTCTCGTATATGTTAGACAATCGCTGTTCCACTGAGTTTCAGTTCCAGCCTGTGTCACATCTAACACATGATGAAATTAATACCTGAAGATATCACTAAGCATGAATAATAAACCTGACGGGATTTGAACCAGAGCTGATCACTACATACACACTGAAACCACTACACTGGGAAACCACTGGCAGGACTTATTTTCTTCACTGCAAATGTGTGGGCGGATGGGTGGGTGTTGGATTTATGCAAAACCCATGCTTCTTGAAAAGTTCTGTAACATGCCAACACTACCATGAGAAAAGAGGTTAGGCATGGGAATTATAAAATTTAGACAAAATTTGGTAAGGATGTAAGTTGAATTTATTTGCTAGAGGATAGGAAACTATTTTTGCATTGCTATTTATTTTTATTAAGGAGCTTGTTAAGTTTTTTAAAAGTAGAATACTCAAGAAAATGTAATTATAAAAAAAATCTTTTCCTAATGATTACTGAAAAGTAGTGGGTCAGACTCTTGGGCTGGTAGCAGGACAAACCATTGCGGGTGAAGTACCCTTCTTTCAATTTCCATTTTAATACCTATGAAGAATCTTGAAAAGATGAAAACCGGCAGCGGTGTTGGCAACAAAGCAGGAGGCTGGCTGCCAAAGTCCTGAGGGGACTTCAGTAATGCCAGTGCTGATGGGACTAACAGCATAGTTTTTGGTTTTATAATAAGGATCAAAACCTGATCCAAAGAAAGTTAAAAAGAAGAAGAAGAAGAAGAAGAAGAAGAAGAAGAAGAAGAAGAAGAAGAAGAAGAAGAAGAAGAAGAAGAAGAAAAAGAAAGAAAGAAAGAAAGACAGACATTCACTTTTTCTGTCTCTAACCTCACCATGTAGGATCTGCACAAGACAACAATGGGCAGTGGTCTCCTACAAACTGTTCTCAGAGCTGGTGACTCTCCGTGTCCATCCATGTGGCTCTCTTGTTTACATCCTCACAGACAAAAAAACAAAACAAAAAACAGCAACAAACAAGGAGGAGATGGCATGCTATGCAGCTTGCTAGTATGTGATCAGATCTAACTATGCAGCACAGACCAAGGCCCTGTTATCAGACACAGTGATACAAAGGAAATCCCAAACAGCCAGTCATCAGGAGTCCCACAGCCAAAGCTCTAGGAGCAGAGCAGAAGAGAGGCTGGAAAGACAGGAAGAGCCACAACAGAGAGTCTGCTAAGAGACTGACCCTCCTATACCCATCAGGCCTCACCAACAAGGACAACCACAGACATGCTAACACTGACAGAAAAATATCACGTGGCCTCAACTCTATACAAAAAAACTACAGTCAAATAAGAAATTCTGAAAGCAGAAGAAACAGCTTTCCTCAGAAGAGAGCCACCAAATGGTTATCCAGTACCACATGATCAGCCCTGAAAACATACATACCAGCAACATTATACAGACTAAGAAGGTTTGATTTATGTTTTTAGAAACAAACAAACATACATACCCATGTATGTAACAATACAAAAGTCCATAAAATAGAAAGAGAACGGGGGGGGGGGGAGGACGGCTTGGAGGGAGGAAAGGGAAGGGAAAATGGAAAATGATGTAATTATATTTTAATCTCAAAAAAATTTAAAGAGGAAAAAATAGCAAATACTTTCTTGAACATTTTCTTTTCATGAAATATATACTTGGTAGTTGTTGAATCCTGTGAGTAATGTTGCATCTAAGGCTTCTGCTTTATTTGAGAGTGCTGAAAGAATCTAAAGACACAGGAGTTTCTGTATGTCCACAGAACAGTGACGACCAACTAAATTTAAGGCAAGTAAGAGTCTCAATTGTTAGCTCACAGCGCTCCAGAAAACTGGGTACTCTTGGGCCCCAGACGGAAGTAAGAAAATACCATCCAGGACCTGAAGAGACTGGCTTAGACCCACCTCAGGGTAGAATCGGGCCAGGAACATTACAGAGTCACAGAGCATAGCAAAAGGCAGGGGTTCCAATCACTCTGATGAAAAAGAAAGTCACTCTTTAAGTGACAAAATGCTAATACAGATTCAACAGATTGTAGATCTGAGAGAGCTCTGGATACTGAGTAGTTAAAAACAGTGGCTGGAGAGTGTGTAGAAAAAGGTAGCAGTGATAGACCAGTGCCATCATGAGAGGAGAGAGAAAGGGTATCTTTTGGAAGATGTATCTTTTGGGAAGTAGGGCATGGCTGGAGAACAGGTTCCCCTACACACCAGAGCATCAGCAGGCCAGGGGAGAGCAGGCCACAGCAGGGAGGCAGCAAGGAGGCCACGCCCATCACAGAAACCATCTGGCTCTGAAATTTTCTTTCTTGATTTAAAATGGGGTTTGTGATAACTATCCTGGGCTGTCAGCTTGAATATATCTGGAATGAACTACAATCCATAAATGGAAGACACACTTGTGATCTGGATCTTGAGGCAGGAAGACAACATGCCTTTGATCTGGATCCTAAGGCTGGAGGATGTAGGCTTGTGATCCAGATCTTGATGTGGGAGGCTCACTTTTAATCTGGGCCACACGTTCTGCTGGAAGCCTATACAGGGACAATGGAAGAAGGTAGGGATTGCTGCCTCTTTGCTCACTTGCCCTTGCCTTTCAGCACATTGATCTACTTCTTTGGGATTCCAGCATGTGCAGAAGAGTAGCTGAGACACCCAACCTCGTGGGACTGAGCAACTACTGCATTCTTGGACTTTGTATTCACAGCTAGCCATTGTTGGACTGCAGTTTGTCATTCCAATAAATCCTCAATATGCAGTTATTCATTCTATAAATACAAGGTCTCATTCTGCAGCTGAGGCTGTCGTAAAACTGTGTAACTAATCCAAGGTCTCTATTACTAATACAGACTAATCCAGGGTCTCATTCTGCAGGTGAGGCTGTCCTAAAACTGTGTAACCCAGTTTCCCTTCAAACTCTTGTCAGAGGTCCCCAGTGGTGAGGTCACAGGTGTGAGCCACCACATCAAGATCTGAAGTTTCTTCTGAATTAAGAAAGAAATTAAACTATTCAAATCCCACTCTAGCAGACTGCCTGCTACTGCAGGTCTAGGATAAAAGCATACACATATGAACAGGGACAAGGTAATAGACAAGAATCTGTCACAAGTACAAAGCTTCCAGGGAAATTTTTAAAAAATACAGCAAATGAGAATTCAAAGCTTTTGGCTAATGAAAAGTACTTTCCTACTATGGAAAGAAAGTCACAAGCTGAGGAAAACTGTCACATGATATTTTGACATGAAGCAAATATAATTTATAATTAACTCAGTGACTGTCAATATTTAAAGCAGAAGAATCACTTCCCAGCCCTGTGGGTAGAATGAAGAAAACACACCAGGACTTGGAGCACGGTGTATGCCCTATCTAATGGGGGCGGGGAGAGAGCCCAAACTCTCCAAAACTAAAGACATTACATATAACTAAAAGTATGTGAAGTGAGAGGCCAAAGAGAAATAGAGGAGATAATTCAAAACAAAGAGGCAAAGGGGTCACAGAGAAACTGCCAAAAGTTTCAAATACTAATGAAGTTTCTGAAAAAAATAAAACAATGCAATATAATATTTAAAATTAATTGTAAATCTCTGGAACAAAAGACCTGGATGTCCAAACAGAAAGAACCTATTTTGTATCTGAGAATACTGACCCAGAATGGTCAAGTCTGAGCAGCAGTCTTTAACTCTACATAGGAACATCAGTGACAAGGACAGCCCCTCGGCCTCCAAAGAAAAGGCCACTGTTACATACAAGGGAAATTGAATCTGGCTGGAACTAGACCTGTCCACAGCAACATGTGAGAGAAGGGAAGACGGACACACAGCCTTGAGAGCCCAGCAAAGACAGTATGATTCAGACAGACACACAGCCTTGAGAGCCCAGCAAAGACAGTATGATTCAGACGGACACACAGCCGTGAGAGCCCAGCAAAGACAGTATGATTCAGACGGACACACAGCCGTGAGAGCCCAGCAAAGATAGTATGATTCAAAGGATTTTAATCAACTGAGATATTTTTCAAGTATCAGGATTAAGAAAATATTTTGAAAGGCATGTAGGAATCTAAAGAATCCTGAGAAATTTGTCAAAGGGAAATTTTTCCAAGGAAGAGACAATTGTGGATGCTTCTGAAGTCGATGGATGTCTAGTATTTAAGTATAGTGTTAAGGACCTAATAGTAGATCAAAATTGTGGGTGGGAGACATAGTGTTCTCTATATGCTCTAACAAAGTAGAAATAACATACTAACATAATAACATAAAGCTAGAAGATCTAGAAAGTAGAAAGGTAAGGCTGAAATTCTCTTATAAATAAGAGAATTACCAAAAGATATTGATATGTTGGTGAGCAATTGAAAAAATGCAAATTACTCTAACTATTAAAACTTCTAATAGTACATAAAAATACTACATTAAATAAAATGACAAAGATAAGGATAAAATGACAATTGAAGTAACATACACATAAATAAAATTTACCCATCAAAGTAAAACATATTCAGATTTGCTCACAAAACAAAACAAGAACTATAACTAATTGTGATTGAATACACCATCTTCTTCAGTACACACAGCATGCCTGGTCTGAGGGTCAAGTCTTGAATTTGAAGGATTGAAAAGCATCTCCTTTGCTGTGAGAGAGCTAAGCTAGAGCTCACATCAGAACTCTAATAAGATCGGAGCAGTGACATCAAAGCTATGGACAGTTGCCTATTAGTTACCTCTGTTTTTAGCTAAGAGAGAAAAAATGGCCAAATGAGATTTACCTACCATGGCTCCTAAACCACTCAAAACAAACAAAACCCAGCTAGAATGTATAAAGCAAAACACCAGATATCAGTCAAAGGGCAAGGATGCTTCACAGGTAAGAAGAGCCCTAGCCTGAGGGAGTTTCCGAGTGCTGCTGGACAACTGAGGGGACCTGGGAGTCCAAAGAGAGTTCCAGAGAAGAGTGCGCTACACAAACAGACTCTTGGAGCTTTGTAGAGGATCCCTTAGAGCATTGCTAGCTACTACTTACCACAGCTGAAAGGCTGACAGGTCAGGGTCCAGCATTGACACCAGGTGAGAACAGCACATGGTGTTCCAGACTGGGCACAGAAAGGCCTGAATCAGTAGTGGGAGATAATAGGCCCTAGAATAAGTACTGTCACAGGCCTGTGCAATTAAGTCACAAAAGCATTACTTAATATTAGCTGTCAGTCACTGGGAAAAGAAGCTTCTCTGATGAGGGCTGAGAGCTGCATTAACCTACAGATATGAAATAAGTATTTGGAAGGCAATGTGATACTATGTCCATATAGCAAAATAATAGTAGTATGTAGTGGGATTATGTTGGTAATGTAAATATTTGTCCTGCCTATGGGTTTAATAAAAGCTGATTGGCTAAAGGCAAACAGGAAGTGTGGGTGGAGCTACCAGGCTAAGAAAATTTGGGAACATCTTAGAGCAGACACAGACACCAGACACAGATGCCAGAGTCGTCAGAGCTGCCAAGAGATGCAAAAAAATGCTGCTTTAAAAAAAGATACCGAGCCACACGACTAAACAAGATAATCAGTTAAAATAAAAAAGTTAACAAATTATATGCCTAAGGCTTAAGTCAATCAACATAAAATAATTTAAACATATCTATGAGTATTTGATGCTAAGCAGGGCTAAAAGTAAGACCAAACCTCTAATCCAGGCCCATAAAGTCCAAGCCAAAACCTTTTACAACAGTAGTAGATCCTTATCTAGGGCTTATGATCTTGCCAGCCATATTTATAGTATTAGGTATGAGTTCTGCCCAATGGAGTAGGCTGGAAGCCTAATCAGAAAGCAGCTGGTTATCCCTATGATATTCCTGCCACTACTGTACTTAAAAGCGTATCTCAGATGTGATGTCTCTATCTCACCCCTCCCGTCAAGGCTCAGGGAGCACTGCAGGAGAGGGCAGAAAGAACAGAGATTGGAAGTGCTGCTGCCTAACAGCCTTATCTGGACATAGCTCCTGTTGCTCTCACAGACTCACAGCAGGTGTGGCTGCCTGCCTAAGACAGTCAAACTTCCAGCACGGAAAGGGGAGAAAGTCATGAGGCCTTATCTCTAACTGAGGAACTGTTGGTCACTGATGGCTACCAGGGGAAGGAGAGTCATCTGTCTGCCACAGTGTGGCCCTGGAGTAGGCACAGTAGGTCCATGCTCTGATGGATGGTCCTACATCCATGAGCATACGACAGTACTAACCAGACTCAATGATTTATATAAAGCAGGGAGGCCATGAGGTGTTGAGAGATATGGTAATGGAGATGTGGGAGTCTGGGGCAGTAAGGGCTAGCCATGACCAAAATACATTGTGTAGATGTATGAGATTCTCAAAGAGTATATTTAAAAAGTAGTTTTCAGAAAAGCATTACTCAAACAAATATAGTATCAACTGCATCTCTGAACAAAGCAAGAAGACACACGAGAAGACAGAATGGCTTGGCAGCCAAGAGTGATGTCTGACATTGGATCAAAGTTTGGTAGACATGGGATGATGAGCCACAAAGAAAATGATCAACTAGTCACAACCACTAGAAACAGTCATGCATGTTGAGAATTAGTACACTTGCTAATTTCACAGTTGCTACACTATGATTATGACATTGTATGTGCTCAAGGAGTTAAACAGGGTTAAAATACCTGAGTTGAACTTTTAGAAGCAAAAGCACCAAAGTGTGAGATTAAAATATACATATACATACATATATATATAAATATATATATACACACATATATATCAGGTATAATTAACTGATGGCTGGGCTTGGACAGAAGATAATAAACCTGAAGACTGTAATAATTAATCCTGACTGTAAAGCTGATTGGATTAAAAAATGTCTAGAAATTAGGAAACACACTTTCTCAGTGTGTCTTCTGAGGTGTTTCCAAAAAATATTAAATCGTGAGGGTTCTGATCTAAATAGATGTTTTAATCCGTTGACAGATTTAAAATCTGGTGAGACCAGTGGGAGGTGACAGATGCCTGGGGGCGGGGCCTCCTTAGAGTCTCTGAGTGCATTTGAAAGCTCAGCTGGGTCTTGTGCAGCTGCCTCTTTCCCACACTCATATCACCATGGAGGTCATTCTCTCAGGCCTGACACAGGTCAAGGGGTCATGGACTGAGCACTCTGAAACCAGGAACCAAGAGAAGCCTTTATTTAAGTTGTTTGTGTTACGTATTATTGTAGAGATGGATAATTGACTGACAAAATGGCTTAGCAAGAGAGTCTAGTCAAAATAAAATTCAGAAAAAAATTTAAATGAAGATTTCATCAGTAATATAGGGATAATCATTAAGAATGAGTATGTCGGCCTACCACTCTCACCAGGATGGGTTAGTAGCCTTCATCCCTTGCCTGGGCTGGGAAGTGGGCTCCCTGACCCAAACCTACCAGAACATCCCTGACATGAGCCAACTCTAACATTTTCTACCCACTCCTGTCTTGTAGAAGCTGCCTGTGCTGCTGCCATTGGAGGAGTTGTGGCTGTGACTGCTGCCCCTGCAGCCCTGGGTGCACTTGGCTTCACTGGGGCAGGAATAGCAGCCTCATCGATAGCAGCCAACATTATGTCATCAGCAGCAATTGCTAATGGAGGTGGAGTTGCAGCAGGAAGCTTGGTAGCTACACTACAGTCAGTGGGGGCCGCTGGACTCTCTGCATCAACCAACATCATCCTGGGCACTGTTGGGGCAGTCCTAGGAGCCTTGTTTTGACTTAAGAGAAGGCAAATCCCCCAGATGACACCAAAGTAGATAAGCAAGATGAGCTTCCAAAACGTACACTGATGCCAGGACACTGGAAACAAATAAATAAAGGTTATATGCTGGTGTCCTTAAAAAAAAAAAAGAATGAATATGTCCCATCTCCCTGAATAATTTACAAGTCTAGTCTTACTCAGTCCTCATAAGGGGCTTTTTAAATAATTTAGTAAATTAATTTATGAAAAGGCATGACTTGTCAAGAAAATTTTGTAAAAGAAACACAATAAAGAAGAGGCCAATGGTGAATCTAGTGTATATTTAAACACACTCAAAGAGGGCAGTGGCGATGGTGAGGCACTCACTGTTTGAAACAGACCCCAGGACCAATGAGGACTTAGAACACTGTTACAATGACTAGAAAATACTATTAAGTATCCATCTAGCTATAATACTACTTAGAATGAAGAATAAAAATCAGAGGTTCTTTGATCTGACTCAGGAACTATTATTGGGCTTTATGGTACCAATGATGCTGGTGGAGTAGGGTGGCAAGTGACTGTCGGGGAATATTCAATCAAACTGTGAACCTCAACTTTACATTTGCATTAATTAAATAAAATTAACCTTGAATTAGGAAGCTGCATTAGCAATTAGTTGTCAGAAAGTAACCATAGAGTCTCAGAGGCATCTGAGTTTAAAGAGATACTTGAAGTAGCAGGGTGTGGTTTATAGTGGGTAGTTTTTTCTGGTTTGGAAAAGCAAAAAGTATAGGTCTTCCATGGACACCAGCAAGGAGAGAGGGTTAGCTAGTTACTCAGCCTCTCTGAGCTTGCAGGTTTTCACCCCAGCCTTTGAATATCTAGTCTTATTTACAGAATGATACATATTTAGTTACAGATAGTGGCAGTGGCAGGGCAGTGCTAGAGCAGAATCAACCTCCCTCTCTCCACCCCACAGCCTATAGTATGAGCAGCCGGCACCTCCCCCCAGAAGCAGACCAGTAACCATGGAGTTGCAATTGTTTGCTGAGATAGAGCAGAAGATTAAGGTGCAGCCACTGTGGCAAAGTTAAAACAACTATTTTCCTATAACTTTCTTCTTGAACCTCTACTAGTAAGTAAAATTATCTTTAGACCAACACAGTAAATTTTTAAGACACTGCACATCAGCAGTTAATAGTCAGTTGTCACTGAAGTTGGGTGCCACACACAGAAGCGTTCCCCAAGGATGGAAAAGGAAAAACACATTCTTACCATTAAGCTCCAGGCTCTGATTCTGGGTTATATAGGAGAAAATTCATACAGAAAGCATATAAAGCATGAATCTTTTGGTCTTCCTTTTTGTTACCTAATCTTACACAATGTCTGGAAAGAGTCTGTAAGCTGATTATTGGTATAAAGGCAGAAAATAAACCACAACATTGGAAAGAACCTGGAGAATCTTGGGTCCCCTGAAATGATGTTCAAAGCAACATCACTATTCTACTAAGCTTTAACTGTCAACCCGACGGCCTAGAGCCATCTGAGAGGAAAGCTTCCATTACAGAATTGCCTACATTGGCCTCTGGGAATGTCTGGGGTGTTGTCTTGATTGATAATTGATGCAGAAGGGCCAAGCCCATTGTGGGCAGCACCATCCCTAGGAAAGTGGTGCTGGGTTCTATAAGAAAGCTTGTGAAACATGACCCAGAGAGCACCTAGCAAGCAGCAAGCATGGTTTTAGCTTCACATTCCTGCTCTGACTTTCCTCAAGGATGGATTGTGAACTGGAAGTATAAACCAAATAATCCCTTTCCACAAGTTGCTTTTGGTCAGAGTGTTTTATCATAGCAACAGAAAGCAAACTAAGACAACCCTCGAACTCTGCCATTCCTCTTACCAACTGAAGCATGTCTAAAGAGAACTGATGTCCATGCACTGAGGTAGACCTCTGCTGCACTGGCCACAGATGACTGCCATCCATTAACTCTCATGCCCATTTCATGAACCTCTGCTGAAAGGTGAAAAAACTGCCATTGTCTTAAAAATGGTTTTTCCATGCCTGGAAAAAACCTCATGTGCTCAGATGGAGTGTCTCTGACCCTTGGCTGGCTGCTTGCTTTGGCTGAGTTGGCAGGACAGCCCTGACACCAGTGTGACTGGCCACTTTCTCTAACTGTTGCCAAGGGCAAGATGCCCTGCCACTGATGTGGAAAGACCTGAGCAGAACCAGAGGCAGAAACAGTTTTGCTCTTTTTTTTTTTTTTTTTAAGGAACTTTTGTTCTGAAGTGATACGATCAGCAGTCATTCTTCACTGACTTAAGAGGAATTTGCTGGGTATTCTACAGAGCAAGCCTGGAAACATCTGATTAAACTGTGGGGAGAAATGTGACTTAAAAACAACACAAAGGAAAGCCCACAGCATACACAGCCATGTTCTTCTGAGAAGAGTCCTGAAGAACCCAGAGCTCTGGCTCCCTAAAGGGTTGATCACTGAGAGAACATTCTAGTGCTGAAGAGAGACAGCCGCTTAGTGTTAAGGGTGACCACAGATTGTGCCAATTTCTCTGCAGGAAGAAACACAGAGCGGCCAGACTCTTAAAGGTCACTCCTGATTGAGATAATCTTAAGAATGAAATACAGGTTTACAATCTAAAATCTAGTGATACAGATGAACATCGATGATGTGCACTGTGCCAAAAACAATAGCCCCAGTGGGTCAGGAACAAAGGAAATTTCTCAGAATGAACAAAACATACCACAGAACCACAGTGTACATTTCTGCCATAAAACAAAACAAAAATAAAAACTGACTCAGCACCAAGCACACCACAATGGGACCACGTCAGAACCAGCTTTACCTTGTTCATATTTTCTTTGCCTGATTTGCATGTGTGGTGTGCAGTTTCATGCATGAGTGTGGGTGAATGCATAGTGTGTGCATCTGTATGTAGAAGCCAGAGGCTGACATTGGTGTAGTCCTCTGTTCTCCAGCTTATGCACTGAAGCGAGGTCTCTCTCTGAACCCCTCTCTAACTGCTTCAGCTAGTCTCCCTAGCTGGTTTGCTCCAGAGATGCCCTGTGTTACCACCTCCCTCATGCTAGGATGATAGGCAGAATGCCATGTACCCTGGTGCTACCATGAATGCTGAGGATCTGAACTCCAGTCTTCACATTTATGCTGCAAACTCTCTGTCCACTGAATCCTGTCTCTAGCCCTCCTCCATTTTATTAGACAAGAGCTCACTGTGTATGTAGCCCAGGCTAACCTGAAATTTGCCATCCAACTGCACCCAGATTTTCTTCTTCTGTGTCAGCCTCCAGTAACTGTCACATTTAAAGTAGCTGGTAAACATGAACTGAAGTCAGTGTTGCTATGCTTACATGTTTTTATTTCTGTTTTATCATGAAATATTGTTAATTTTTTTGCATTAAACAAGCAACACATAGATTTGTGCAGATTTTTTTCATATTTTCCTATGTGTACTAACATTTAGCATGCTTATGCCTCTCAGTGAAATCAGCTTTTCTTGATTTTTTTTGTTCAGAAATCCATTTCTTATATGTGTGCTTGGTATCCATTTAGATTTTCTTCTGAGTTTTATTTTGATTTTCTTGCATATAAAATCTGAATTGTGAGTGCTTAGGAGTTAAGAGCACTTGAAGTTTTTGCAGAGGACCTGTTCAGTTCTCAGTACCCACACAGTGGTTCATAACAGTCTGTAATCCAGTAACAGGAGCTCTGATGCTGTTTCTATCCCCCATGGGAAGCAGGCATGTACAAATGCACATGCTGGAGCAAAAAAATACTTTTAGAAAAGTAAAAGTGTGTACTTGCTAGAGAGAAAATACAAATAAGAAAACATTTAAGATTTTTTTTCAAAGACTGTATAAGAAAGGCTGTGATGGGGGGCTGGAGAGATGGCTCAGCGGTTAAGAGCACCGTCTGCTCTTCCAGAGGACCCGGGTTCGATTCCCAGCACCCACATGGCAGCTGACAACTGTCTGTGGTTCCAGTTCCAGGCAGACACCAAGGCAAATAAATAAATAATAAATAAATAAAGTTTTTTTTTTTTAAAAAAAAGAAAGGCTGTGATGAAAATAAGTATTTCTATTCACTGTGCAATAACAGTGTAGCCTTTTTAGAGAACAATATGGTTATATAGCCATTGTCTATAAAGTGGTCATTTTTCTTCAGCACAATTAATTTAAAATTATTTATATAAATATAAAGAAAAAATTCTAAATGCAGGCAAAGATTTTGTGCAGAAATAGTTTATTTTAATGTTATTAAATACATCAGATAAAACTTTGAGGCTAGTGCTGGAGAAATAGCTCAGAGGTTAAGAACATTTTCTGCTCTTGCAGAGGACCTGAGTTTAGTTCCCAGTACCCACAGCACAGCTCACAATTCCAACTCCAGTTCAAAGGATCTCCACAGACAAACACACATGTGGTAAATTTACAATCCACACATAAAATAAAAATAAATAAATCTTGTTTGAAAGTTAAGGCAATGGTTTAGCATATCAAAGAGCCTTCATCAAAATAGTGTTTACTGGGAGTAGATGCATGACATAATGAAAAACTGGTTATATACAGCATTTGCTCATAAAATGACTATTTTTCTTTAGCACAATTAATTTTAAATCTGTCAAATGAGGAAAAAGATGCAGACAATGGTGAATATATATTATATTGTGTGTGCATGCACACATATGCACATGTATGTGTGTGTTGTATATGTATTACTGAGGATTGAACTGGGAGCCTGTACATACTAAACAATTACTTCACCACTGAACTACACCACTACCCCTGAAATGAACCTTTGAAAGGACAAATACTGGGTTAAAAAAAGAAATTTCAATATGTATAGGCTCTACAGCTCACTTGCAAGTTTTTTTTTGTTTTGTTTTTGTTTTGTTTTGTTTTGTTTTTCAAAATGTTACAAATTAGCAATGGCAAAAAAAGTGTTCTGTTGCGGTCCTTTGGCATTTTTTTATAGAATTTAATACATATAGCAGAAAATGTTTTGTGTGATTGGTAAGTCACAGGTAAGGCTTCTGGTCAGTAGCAAGCTGCTCCTAAAGTTGTGGAGAGTAGACAGTTATACACAGAGAGAGGAACCCAGAGAGCTTGGGCCACCATGGTAACAGGCAGTAGAAGAGAGGGACAGTCCCTATTCACAACTGAAAGCAGTGAAGCAGACAGGCTTATCTGTCACCCCACCTCAGCACTGCAGTCACCAAGATGTACACTGCACAGGGGTACAGGAGCCTCATGTGGTAGGGGGTGGGACAGTTTACCACAAAGGTTTGAGGAACAGTCAGGAAGGACACACATAAAGAACAACCCAGGAAATAGTGCAGTGCAGGAGATAGACAGGCTGTGCAGGCTAAATGGAAGGAGTGGGGAGGAGGAGGGAGTGGGGAGGAGAGGG